>JABWIB010000234.1:27172-43159 GCA_016617825.1 Platyplectrum ornatum | reverse complement strand
TACTGTCATAGAAAAGATACAACAGACAGAGGTCAGTGACTATAGGTGTGTGCATATAATGTGTGTATGCATGTGTGTATGTGTAGTGTGTATGTCATCAAATTGTAGCTGCACTATATATATATATATATATATATATATATATATATATATGTGGGGCTCCCCATTGCTGCCCGGGCCCCATAGCAGCTACACTCTTTGCACCCTCCATAGTTACGCCCATGAGTGTATACACAAATACTGGTTAATATACTTAGAAGTGAGCCATTTAATAACAAAGGCTGATTGGCCTACAAGCACAGACTTAAAACTATAACGAAATCCAGAGTTTACGCATTCCACAAAACTATGATTAAGGCAAGCTTGTTAAAAAAGAAGAGTTTACCTCCAAGTTTCCAACACAAAAGATATAGTTTCACTAATTTAACTATGATGACAAAAGACTAAGGACCAGGGCCTAAATTCACTAAGCGGGGAGTTTGCAGGGGAATTGAGAAGTGGGGATGTTGCCCATAGCAACCAAACAGATTCGAGCTCTCAGATATATTTTACATACTGGAGAATGTGAGCTTGAATCTGATTGGCTGCTGTGGGCAACATCCCCACTTTTCAATTCCCCTGCAAACTCCCCGTTTAGTAAATGTAGGCCCAGATGTTAAGTAAAGGATTTCCATACCTTTGGTGATCCATCCAATGGGATGTGTCAAAAAATGTACAAATCCACAAACAGGGGCAGGGTTAGTCATGCTGATAAGACACAGTGGGCAGAGTTATCTACATCTGTGCACATCTGTCTGGACTGATCCGCACATAGCACTTAAGGTAGCTTTTCGTACATGTATCATGGTCTATATTCGCAGAGGGGAGTGCACTTCCTTTTTCGTGCAGACCGCAGTTCACGCTTATGGCAGTCTGGATCTAGTACCTTTCAACCAAATCTGTCATATGAATAAGCAATGAAGCACCCACACAATGGCTGATTAAGGGTCTCAGCTGCCCTGGGATAAGACATTTGTGACGCCCCTACCCTATAGGCCTTAGTAAATATAAGACCAAGTTGCCCACTGTATTTTCCATGGCCCATTAAGCCAATATTATTAATGTATACAATCTATCTTTAAATAATAATGTGTATCAATCTACATCAAAATTCAGCAAAGGACTTATAAGAGGACTCTCCTCTTCATAGTTCAGAACTTAGTAACATAAATATTTCTGGGGATTTGCACTGTAACAAGCATGAGAGCAAATGCTGCCAATATTCGTAAAATAATCAAATTACTCCTCCCTCCTTAAGTGTGCCATACTCCAAATAAAAGGTTTTACCATGCTGTAAATCCAGCCGGGGTTTATTTATGATTCTGTAGCTATGGAGCTGCTCCTCAAACCACTTACTTGCTTAAGAATTTTTACAAGCAGCTCTTAAATACCTTAATGCTGAATTCAATATGTTATCTACAATAGCTAGTGTTACCATTTGTAAATGGATTCAGGCACAGGATAGTCCCAGCCTGTATAAATCCATAATAATAGTCTATGTGAAGGACTTTTTGTTTGGTAAGAGTTCCAAATAAATCATAGACATGAAGAGCTTAAGTTATAAATACACCATGCAAGAATAGAACACAAACTCTCCATTATTTACTCTGCTATTTATATGGTTCCAGTGTATGTTTCACATCATCCTAACACAGAAGACAGAATGGTTCTATATCACTATGTGTGCTTTGCTGTCCCGCTAGCTAGGACCCTAGAGGAATTGACTGTTCCCAATGTTCCCAACACAGGGGAATGGACCCTTTATTCGCCTCTTTCCCTCTGTAAACAAAAGTTTCCATTCCCCCTCATTATTATTGTTACTCATTCACCAGGTCCAGGCTGTGACGTCCAAGGCTTGTAGGAAAACATATAGCACATGTTCATTAAAAGCAAAAATGGGTAAGAAGTCAAAGTTTAATTAGTTTTGTATTTAGACTTGGTAAAAGGCAAATAATATAAAAGGAAGTCATTTGTAGTGAGTTTCTGTAACATTACAACCACTTTCTATGTACAATGTATAATGTGGGTAGGATGTCTGATTACATTTTACTCTTATTTCATTATCAACTTTTAATTACCAATTATACCATGTTCACATTGACGTCCAGCAATATCCTGGGTTTTTGAAGCCGGCATATTACCGTGTCATCAGATCATCCTGGGCCTAAATTTACTAAACAGGGAGATTGCAGAAAAACTTAAAAGTAGGGATGCTTCCCATAGCAACCAATCGGATTCGAGCTCACATTCTCCAGATTGAGAGTTTGAATATGATTGGTTTCTACAGGCAACATCCCCACTTTTCAATTTCCCTGATTAGTATATTTACGCCTAGGTCTGCCCTGACAATAAGTGTGAGTAATCAAAACCAGAGCTTTCACATTTACCTGGTCTAATCCACCAGAAAAGCTTCTTTCTTTGAGACCCATTTTGAAAAACCAGGGTCACACTGTTCACACTGGCGGTTACCCGTGTTATACTCGGGAATAACCCTGTGTTCATTTCCCAGGTCAATAGACAATAGGCATCAGCAGATGGCCTGTTCACACTGAGCATGCCCAGCGATATCACAGGTTTTTGGGGCAGTGTGAATGGGGTAATACTTAAGGATAATATCTGAGTAGCCATTTTAAAACTAATACAAAACCATATACTGTCTTATCCAGTCTGCAGTGTGACTGTAATCAGGAGGAGCTATGAGAAAGTTTTCCAAAGTCGAGTCACTGCGCCCATAATCTGCCTGAGACAAGTGCTTTACCTTTAACAAAACACTCTGCACCCGCGGTAACGCCTAATTGGCAAAATGCTTCAGTTGCCTGTAACTGCTTACCCTTTATTTCTAAGCACATACATTTCACAATCAAGTAGAGAAACACCAGCGGACATACGCTCACCTCTGGATCTTCCCCAATCTCTGTGAGTCATGGACAAATAACTGGATATTTGTTTCTGGAAACATTTCATGGTCACATTGTACCGAGCTATTAACAGAGAACGTCCTGTTTCCTTAAAAAGTCATCTTTTCCAATTCTCATTTGAAACTAAATCTTCAAAATACAAAAATACATTATTACATAGTTAAAATAATAATAAGAACATAAAAATTAATCAGAAATAAAAAAAATGCTATCCTCTTGCTGCATGTCTAACCACTAACACCACTGATGGTTACAGATGGTCCCTACCAAAATTCCATCCCCACTTAAAATTATTATTAAGTATTATTAAACCCCTGGGTCACAGCGTTTGGAGCTTCCACGTGTGGATTTCATCAATGCAGGTATTTTCTGATCAGGAAAGGCCACGTTGCATTAATATGGATTTGATCCATAAGGTCTCAAATAGGAGAACGTCTACCAGCTGTGCTGAACTTCGGTTTAGAAGGACCCAACTAAGTTTGGGAGAAATTACAATTATAATAAACTAGAAATAACTATCTAAGGGGCTTTTAGCTAACTAAACCCAAGTCATGAGTAAAACACAAAGTACATGATAATAGGAGCAGTATGTTTCACTGATTCGTGGCATATTTGACAAATGTAAAATCATATAGGTTCCCAGATCATGGCCTTCACCAGATAAATTATTTGCGTTACAGGTTCTTCTTTTTTTACTCTGTGTAAACCAAATGATATATGCAGATATATATGCCACTATACCCCCAGTATATATGACAAAAAACTCACCCTACCCTTTCTAATGAAGCATCAGTGTGAAGAACTAAATAATATTTTAAAATCCTATAGCACTTTGAGGTCCATAATGATCCCCATTCTCTTCTTGCTTCTTCTCAAGCATGGTCCTTGCTTTACTATCTTGAGAGATTTTGTTTTGTGAGATGGTGGATATCTACAAGGTAAGTCAGTGGGTTAGATTTAATAAACTGCAGAAAACCGAAAAGTGAAGATGTTGCCCATAGCAACCAACGAGAACCTATCATTCTCTAGTATACAATAGGAAAGTGAGAATTGGAATCTAATTGGTTGCTATAAGCAAGGTTTAGTAAATCTAGACTAGTGAGTGACTTGGCCTTCTATTAGACTTATGGGCCTGGGATCCAAAGGCAATTGTTAATGTAACCAGGCGCACAAGGGTAGGTGCACAAATCCCCCCCCCCCCCTCTTCAATTAGATTACGCCCCACAGACCTGTTCTTCTTGTCCCATTTTCCAAATGTGTGATATCTTTGGTTAAAGAAATTGCACTTGAGTCTAAATTTCATTTAGGTCAATGTCTTGATAAATGTCCGCATTTTCTACAAGTAAAACATTCTTTTAAATAATGATCATGACCTCCTCTTCCTTCAGAATCTCCCAGAGGAATAGTCCAAATAGAAGGATAAACTTATTTTCCTAATGAAGCATGTTTCACTACTCCTCCAGACTTCAGGGCCAATAACGTCTCTATTTGTTTACTTTGGTAAGTTCTTCCTCTCATGTTTTGGACTGACCATTTTACTATCATAACCCTTACTCTCGTGTGCTTTAGTCACGTTTCCTCTTGTTTATTCTTCCATAATCTTGAAGTAATTTGATAATGTTTAGTGCATTTCTGAGTAACAGAACACCAACTATTATCAACTTTAGAATTCAAAAAAAGTTCCAGTGGAGGTCCCTCATACAATGGATTGCCTTGCAGCAATTTAATCGTAGCTGCAATACCTGGCCCATGTGGTATATAAGTGTAGAGACTAGTGACGCCGATGGTACCCATTATTAGTTTCTTAGGGAGCGCATCAAGTGTACTCAGGATATTTAGTGCATTGTGAAAGTCGATTGTGTCCTTTATAAGTATCTTGACGTTTTTGTCATCTGCTATTAATATTTATGCTGCCTGACAGTAGGTACATCCTCGGACCAAAAAGAAGTACCCATCAGACAAGTCATCACGTGTGGCCTAGTCTATGTGTGTAAAACCATTAGAAAACTTAGACTGATTGGCCCTCCATAGATTAAGGTGGCCTTGGAGGGTAAAACTTCCGAACAGCCAGTGGCCAGACATTGGGCCTTAGTTGGACACACAATGAGAGATCTTGTTTTCATGGGCATTGCCCATATACCTAGAGGGGTGGCGATCCAGAGAAATAAATGTTGTAATGCCGGGAGAGTAGATGGATCTACAAGTTGTACTCCGTGACCCCTAAACGAACAAATACCTCTAAGGGGTATATTTACTAAGCAGGGAATTTGCTGGGGAATTGAAAAGCGGGGTAGTTGCCCATAGCAACCAATCAAATTCGAGCTCTCCGTTTCGTTTTACATACTGGAGAATGTAAGCTCGAATCTGATTGGTTGCTATGGGCAACTTCCCCCACTTTTCAATTCCCTGCTTAGTAAATATACCCCTAAGAGTTTACTAACTTTACACAAGCTGAAGTCTTGAGAGTGACTACCCTCTGCACATTTCTCTCTCTCTCTCTCTATATATATCACATTATTTCTGTTGTGCCTTCTCTAAGACATTTTTTATAAATCATCGGAATACAAAGTCTGGTCCTCTGTATTGGTCTCCTTCCTCATTAATCTGCAATAAATACTGTACCCTGATCTCTGGATGGTTGGATTTCACATTGATAATGTTAATTTTGCGTCTCAGAACATTTGTAGATTTACTGATATAGAAGGTAAGGGTTTCAATGCCTTCTCAAAGTCTTCTTGTAAGAAGCAATCAAAATCTCTTGCTTGACATGACACATGTCACTTGATATGTGTCACCCCCTTTTATTTAACCCAGTATGTCCTCTTTACACCCAACAGTGACTGTAGTAAATATGGACCATGTCACAATGGTTCAAATAAATGAAATATATATATTATACACACACACAGGAAAATGATGCAACAGAGTTCGATTAATACAATTTGTTTAATTTCCACGTTTCCTCTGTAAAATATTTTTTTAAACATCTGCATAGTTCAAAAGTTATCTGGTAGAAATAGTGACAACATTACCTCTTCCAGAATCTTTTACTGTACATCTATATGGACAAAATCTCCATTTTTATACTGTTTGCTTTCATCACACAAGAATGTGGAATGAGATACAGCCCATACCTGTAACTGGCATGTGCTTTCTAACAAGTCCTGGTTACATCTTTTAACGCGTTATGTTTTTTTTATTCCTATTCAAGCTTCTGCAGAACATGGGAGCAGAGAATAAACTGGCTCCTCTTGCAGCACTGCAGCTGTAATGAAAAGTGCCCTGGAAACGGACATCCAATACACAGAAAACCAAATGAAGGAATGTCACAGAACTGTCATATACAGAATACTAAGCAAACCGAAACAGTAACTGGTTAGCAGCTCAGACACACGGGAGGCGTTTTTCAGGAGTTATGGGTCTTGGGGTTTCTCCGCATAGAACAGGCCCCAGCGCTGGTCTCCTAGGCTGCAGCGATACTGTTTTTCTTTCCAGCTATCGATTATATAGTTGTAATCCTCTTCAGAAAAACTCTACAGAAGAAGAAAATGCAATGTGAGGATAAAAGCAACATATTGCCCCAGAAACGGCACAACCGCATTGACAAATGACAGTACCTCTAGGAATTCCTCCTTTATCTCTTGGGTTCGTGCCAGTTCTTTATTCAGCATCTCAACAAACTGCTCTGTGCGATCCAGAGCTTGAACTTTCACAAAACCGACATCTTCTAAGAACTATGTGGAGAACAAGATAGACTGTCACAATTCCCATAGATCTCCAAATCACCATGAACCTCTGGTAATAGCATGACATTAAGCAACCCAACAAAGCTAGTCATAGCAAGGAGCTAAAGCACCAAACCATTACAAGGACGAGTCAGTATTTCACTCTTACAGTACCTGTCCATACTCCTCAGGTGTATACAGAATGTATCCCCTCTGCTGTACATATTCCTCAAACAATGCGGACCAGGGACGTTCTCCACAGCAATAATCTGTGATTAGGAGTTTACCCCCAGGCTTCAGCCAAGACTTATAAAGAAACAGGAAAAAATAAATTCAAGTTGCTTCTATTTGTATAATTTGTTTTTAGAATTTACAGTATTATAGAACTAAACCAAAAACCCATGTCTTACATAGAATCTCCTGAAGAGGGCACCCTTGTCATTGATGTGTAGGATGGTGTCTCTGCTGTACACCACATCGAAGGATCCTTCTGGGAAGACCCGTCGTGTGGCATCTCCAATTTCAAACTGTACCTGTGGATGGGACAAAAGAATAAAACCGTTTGTGCCCACCTTGACACAAACAAAACTAGCTGGATTGGTAAAAGAGGAACAGAGGATTGTGTGGATGCTTAGTAATTGCTAGATCTCATTTGATAAAGTGTGTATGATGAATGGATCACTCACTGTAGGAATCTTCTCGTTGATGGCCCTCTCCATGGCAATCTCCACCATGTTAGACGAAAGGTCCATCCCAAGGACTTCCACCCCATACGTCTAAGAGAAAAAGAAACAGGTATGTTTAACCTTGTGTAATTGTAAATAGAAAAACAAAGTAGGCGCAGGAGTGTACATTGGTCAGTTGATTATGGGTCAGACCATGTGATTTTTACAGCTGGCCACTCACAACTGTTCCAATTATTATAAATTGGACAAATTATCTTTCTAGTGGGTGGTGCCAATTTTTTCTGAAAGCCAACAATAAATGTTCAAGTGAGGCCTGCAAACAATAATGTTATCTATTTGGAATTCCCAACTGATTATTGTTTGATGGGTCCAATATTGGGTAGTGTGTGGGCATTTCAGATAATTGTGAACAATTTTTACATTGTTAGCTTCAATATATCCAACCAATTTTAAGCACAAAAATCCCTTAAGTTTGTGGGGAAGATAACTGACCAGTTTGTCAAGGAAAAAATTGTTTGAATGATCATAAAAAAACCACGATCTGTTGTCTCAAAATTGGATAAATGTTCGCAGCCATAGGGAACTCTAAAACCTGCATTTCAGACAGATGAGCATTCACAACTGACAGGTAGTGTCAAAATTGCTCTTATGTTCAATCATTAGAATTTTTTTTAATCTGTACAACACAATTCTTCAGGTAAAAGTCAGTTTCTTAGACCACTATTCATGACAATATGGCTGTACCTTGGCCATGTAGAAGTCTCCTCCACCAATGCCACAGCCCACATCAAGGACACTCTGTCCAGGAGTAAGGTTCAGCATGGAGATAAACTCCTGCAAAACACATTGAAGGCAGAAATAGTTCACCAAGGACATGCAATGCCTACAAAACCCTAAAAACATGTCCATAAAATTGTGGCCTCACCTTGGTTGTTTCCAGGCCTCCAGTGCTCACAAAGCCCTCCCCAAATATCTTCTCATATCGGAGAATTCCTCTGCGGGAATACTGCTGGTTATCCAGGAACTGCTGAAACGTCACATAACCCTGGTGACCATCAGGAGTCCGGGGGACCTTCTGGAGGATCCAGCACACCTGATTTTGATTCTTCTTTATCTAAAGATAAGAAAACAAAAAAGGACATTTTTTACTAAATGAATGTATTTTGCAGTTTTCTTCCCCATCCACAACAGTAGATAGTGACCTGGTACTAGCCCACTGATCATCTATTACACAGAAGTTCTGTGAACGGGGTAAAGATAATGATTACATACAACTGTTACAGTGGTTGTGCTAATCAGCATGGAAGCAGGTAGAACGTACCCACCTTTATATACGTCTGCACAGATTTAGACATTACAATCTCAAAACCATTGTCTCCGGAGAGTGAGGTGACGGATGTCAGGAGGTGATTATACTGAGCAGGAGTACGGTACAATGTGGGGTTAAATGTACGGTCACCGTCTCCTAAATAAAACAAAGCATTTGTGTTAGAGGCCTTAGACCAGATATATTTTTGTATTTGCTCTTTTCCTGATTCTTATGTCAAACTGTCAATACAGCGCAGTACCTACCCAACCTCGAGCTAGCATGGTTACATTGGCCACCATTGCTGTAGAAAACAAACCAACACAACTAAACTACATTATGGAATGCCACAATAATAGTGACAGCACAATCACTGAGTCCGTTTCATTTGTATGGATAATAAAATGTTACATGTTAACAGATCATCTCAGTTTGCAGGCTTTTGATTGGTCACCATTTTTAGGTGGGATAAACTGGAAGTCTGAATGCAGTGTGTCCAAGTCCGAGCGTGTGATTGCAGATCTCTATACAGATTCATGGGTCTAACATACAATTTTCCATACATTCAGATCATATTGTGTCTGCTTTCGAATACTGTGCATACACACAACTGTGCAACCCGTCTAGACGTAAGAGGAAAGACATTTACAATAGAAGAGTTGGATTGCGATCATAGGTGGATGCTCCTTGTTCCACCATACAATGATTTAAAAAAAAATCAGGTCAAGTGGAATAATATTTATCCGATAATTCCTCTTATTTAACACGTTCTTCAAATTGATAATCGTAGAATCTACACTTTCCTCTTTAGAAACTATAATAAATATACCTTTTGTGGTTGCAAAGTTCCTAAAGTTCCTTAACATATAGTAAAGAATCGGGCACAAAATTTCATTGTGCATAGATCTGTCATTCTCTGAAGGATTCAGATCCATTACTTCAATTCCACACATCTAGATATATGTACAAGTGTTCTGCTTGCCACCCCCTTATACCATCTGCCTTCCAATACACATACTAATACATTCTAATGCTTCCAAAGTGTAATAATGTAAAATGATGGTGGTTTGGAAGGCTGTATTGGTCTTAGCATGTTATTACTGTACATTGTAACTACAAGTTACGCCACTGGCAAACTGCCTTGTGGAGGGGCTGTGACTCCTGCCCTCCTCCCCAAGCAAATGAACGAGCTGCAAACAGGAGACCCGGGTAGGGTCTGTTCACACTCCAGCTACCAGGCTCTGAGCCGGGTAGAACCCTTCTTCTGGCCCAGGTAGTGAAGCCAGGAAAACCTGTGACCCAGAGATTTGACAGAACTGGCAGTGTAGTTCAGCTCAGTATGAACGGGGTATATAATTGCTTTATAATGTATTAAGATTATTATTAATAATTAATTCCACTGACCTGACTGGTAAAAGCAGGATTCCCTGAAGAAGAGATAGCCTCCAGGTCTGAGCCATCCCATCATCTTTTGAGTCAGAGCCACTAACTCGGCATCAGTAAGATACATGAAGAGCCAGTTGGAGAAGATAAAATCATAACTGTGGACAGAAGACAGAACAGAAATCACACAAGACGTTCGCTAGTTACCATTTATGTCACCTGTCTAAACTGCCAAGAAATAGCTGCAAGACATAACCCTCAAAACGCACTATGGGGTATATTTACTAAGCCATGAGTTTGCAGTCAGATTGGAAAGTGGAGATGTTGCCCATGGCAACCAATCAGATTCGAGTTCACATTCTCCAGTGTGTAAAATGAAACTGAAAGCCTGAATCTGATTGGTTGCTATGGGCAACATCTCCACTTTCCAATCTCACTGCAAACTCGCGGCTTAATAAATATACCCCTATATGTTTTATAGAGCAAAACACCTTTGACTGGGCAACTCCAATATGGTGACATCAGCCTGCATGAAAGTGATGTTCCCACGATGACCATTGTCCTTCCGGTTCTTGTCAATAAAGTTCTGCATGAAGTCCACCGCGGTTACCTCCTTGGCCAGTTTAGCGAGGTGTCCGGTATAGCGCCTGAGAAGAAGTGACAGGATAGGACATGCTTAACATTACATTATAAGTCAGAACAGAAAATGATACATGTGACCTCTCATAGGTTCCCATTTCCAAAACCCACACGAATGTGTTGCTATGGTTCCAGCACTTCAAGTGAATAGAGGCCTAAAGCATGCATACCCAGATCTCAATAACATGCAGAAGTCACCCCAGTGCCTCTTACCCTATGCCAGCCCCAAGCTCCAGGACGTTTAATCCAACTAAACCAGTCAGCAATGAGATTATTTCAGGTTTCTCTTCCTTGGACAGGAGCGCGGCGCTTGTATCCAGCATCATCTCCTCCACGGTTGCATCACGTGAATGCTCTTCCCAAAACCGAGTCATAGTCCGTCTCACCTCTAAAAGGCAAAGAAATGGTAACGGTTAAAGAACATATAGGATCTTTTAGTGTCACAGCTTTGCATCCTATTTCGGGCACGATTCAGCTATTTTAAATGACGTTTTCCCAGGCGTTTTACTTTGATGATTAGCAGAAAAAAAATAAAAAAAAAAAAAAAAAAAAAAAAAAAGATGTCCACAGGCATTCACGGTTTTATATTCGCACAGTACAGGGGCGTGAATGGAAATGCACGGAGACCAATGCACACGCGTTATTTTGAAATTGGATATCAATGTAATGCACTTGCCATTGGCCAATGTGATTTCGGTCATGCAAATCCTTTTTTTCTTTTTCAGCAAATTTTTATACATATATATAGTCATGGGAATTGAATTGCGCAAAGTGCTCATGCGCGTTATTTCCTACGCCAATTTGTGTTGGGTGACCTGGGAAAAACGAAGGTACAAAAAACCAGTCTGAACCTGGGTTTTTGGTGGAAAAGTGGTATAAGAAAGTAACTCAAAATAGATAGGGGACAGTAATAGGGTGAAATGTATGACATCAATGGTTCACAAATAGCCATATAAGTGACTAATACTGTATTGTCTGTATAAGATACTGAATCTTATCTGTTATCACTGTGTAGACAAATAAAACCCCAAAACCATGTAATATACATAGGAGCTCCTAAATATCCAGGGCAACTCAGTATATGGAGAAGTATTCATTGTACCAGTAACAATTAACTGCACTACGGTATGAAACAGTCAATGTTGGACAGTAGGGAGCGGAGCATTACCCATGATGCACCCTAACAATACCAAGAATCACCTAAGCACTATGGTGAGGTTGTATCCATTTATAATGTTAGAATAACAGCAAGAGGAGCCCTTATTACTAGATATAGACTCCGAGCACATGATCAGACGCACACAATATACAGGTGAGTATAGGGAATGACAACCATCTAGCAATCAAGAATGTCAATAGTAACCATGGTGATGGTATACAGATAATAGTAACCATGGTGATGGTATACAGACAGTGGAGATAATATGTGTATGTATATATAGTAAGGTCAGATTAGTATACTAGGACTTATACTAGGCTTATAGATATCTTACTAGATAATTGCCATACAGTAATGCAAAACACAGACATATAAATAATCCCTCAATTATTATATGGGTGTAGCACTTAAATAAAACCTGCAGCGGTAACCATGGTGATTGTCAACGGATTAGGAGAAAGCCATTATGCCACAACAAACCATAGCCACATACTGCACAGTACCAGGGCCCAAATTTACTAAGCCTCGCAGAGCAGAGACAGCAGCTGTGATTTGCAACATTGAATATGAGCCACAGACTGAATGAACATAAGTGAAAGTGAAACTCTCTGAGTTTCTGAATGACGCTGATTCCCGGACATTGTATAGTCCGGGGACAGCACAGCTCCGGACCCCGGACGCCATGTGTGATTCCCGGACGGTCCGGAGTAAACCCGGACGGGTGGTAACCCTACTGATTAGTAAATTTAGGCCCAGGGCCTAACAGTGAGATTGCAAGGCAATTGAGGTACGGTCATATTGCCCATAGCAACCAATCAGATTTGAGCTCACATTCTCCAGTATGTAAATTGAAGCGGAGAGTTTGAATCTGATTGGTTGCTATGGGCAACATCTCCATTTTCAAACTCCCTGCTTAGTACATTTAGGCCCAGTGAAATAAACGATTTGTGTTATTCAACCCCACTCTCCCCTCTGTCTAGATGCCACAGATCTTGGATACCATATAGTTTCTAGCAAGTGTGAAGGTGCTGCAGTCAGTTCAGGCTGATGTTTCATTTATTTACATTAGGTTAAGAGACATACAATGATCTTCTAAAAACCACAACACACATTGGTCGAAGTGGAAATCTAGAAGTGGGGGTATGGACATTCAGAAGTGACGGTATGAGAAAACAGAATATAATGGAAATCAATGGAGATCTGTAGTATTTCAATGACATCAGTGAAAGAAGTGCCGGTATGGCATACCCCGTATACACCCCCACTTCCAGCCCTGTCCTAATTACTAAACAGTTATGCCACATATACAAATCATCAGCACAAGTCTATTTACATTTCATACTTGCGGTGGCAGTGACAATGGGCTGGATTCAGCTTTTCACTCTCATGACTTACACTCATGAGTTACACTCTCATGGGCAAAACCATGTTGCATTGCAGGGGGGGTAAAATGAATGTCAGTGTGTGCATGCAGGGAGAATACTTTATTGTTGCATGTTGCACACAGATACTGACCAGTGTTACTGTTACACTGTTATTACACTTGGGCTGGAAACATCTCTCAACTCTAATACTGATTGCAACTAATGACATTTACCTCCCCTGCAATTCAACATGGTTTTGCCCATAAGAGTGTAATTCATGAGTTTAAATCATGAGAGTGAAAAGCTGAATCTGGCCAAATGTGTGTGAGGTCACCAGTGGGTCAGTTAAAGGACTCTGTTACGGGGTAGGCAACCTGCGGCTCTCCAGATGTTGTCAAATTACACATCCCAGCATGCTTTGTCAGGTATCAACTGTTAAAGCATGCTGGGATGTGTAGTTTGACAACATCTGGAGAGCCGCAGGTTGCCTACCCAGGGGAGGACATTCTATTGAAGTACCCTAACCACTGCTGGCCAGCTGGATAATATATAAATATATATATATATATCTAAATAACATCCCAGGTCCAACCTCACAATACAGAATGTACAGGAGAGCAGACATACCACTGCACATGTCATGGCTATACAATCAGCAATGTTATATATATATATATATATATATATATATATATATATATATATATAATTATATAATGTTCAGGTTCTATAGAGAGGCTACATAATCCTTTATGGTTACCCTTTGCACATTGGGTTTGTTTAATAAAGGTCTATAGGGCTGTACTCGCTCCACCATTCAGATGACATATACATTGCCTTCTAGGAATTCCTCTTCCAGGAACTGTTCTGAGCACATGAACTCTCTGAACCTGAGAAAAAAAAGTCTCCCTGCAGGAGTTACACTTTACCCTATATACTACAGGAAGGAGGAGGCCATGTAGAGGTGACAGCACCCCGGATCAGTCCATGGTGCAGGAGTCACACTTTACCCTAAATACTACTGGAAGGAGAAGGCCATGTGGAGGTGACAGCACCCCGGATCAGTCCATGGTGCAGGAGTTACACTTTACCCTATATACTACTGGAAGGAGGAGGCCATGTGGAGGTGACAGCACCCCGGATCAGACCATGGTGCAGGAGTTACACTTTACCCTAAATACTACTGGAAGGAGAAGGCCATGTAGAGATGACAGCACCCCGGATCAGTCCATGGGTGGAGAGACAGTGTATTACCCAGATATTGTATGGCTGTCATTCATTCCTTATCACCAGACCATTCATTAAATGTACCACCACCTATTGTTCCTATAAAGTAGAGATTCAAAGGGGGGGGGCTCCTTTACACCATAATATGATGTCATAATATATACAACTAATGAATAATAATCAGCGGCATAAAATAACATTATCAGACAATTCATTGTAATGATGGATGAAGATGTGTGTTAGCAACAGAACACGTGACATCACATACTTCTACCCCTGCAGGGTGTACATGGAGTACTTACAGTCTTTAATGGAGCATTGATTCTTTTATTTAACAATAATAATAAATGACACAACCAATCACCCTGTATGATGTATGACAGTCACATGGGGGAGGTGAGAGCATACTGCAGGGGTATCAGTGCGGGGCTGATCCAGAGTTTGGGAGTAAGTATAAAACAGGTGCAAGTGTAGAACTGGGCAGAACCAACCACTGAACTACAGGGGGGGGTAAGTATACACTGTGATAAAAGAATTCAAGTATAAAATGTGACATTTCCCAGCTCAACTCTAATTTAGAGTATTAGGAATACAATCTATGTGCACCCCTCACATTTGCACCTTGATCACCAACTCTGGATCAGCCCCCAGAAGACAGAGACACCGATCACTCACCGTTCGTCATGGCTGCAGCAGCGTGACGTCAGAAGATAAAAGAAATAGTTCTTGATAAATCCACAGGTAATATACTTATCTCTCTATATATTCTTTATAACATGAAATATACACGGTATAATAGTAATAATAATAATGTTATCTATTAAATATAAATACTATAAAAGCCTATACGCAGTCACGGTCCCTATGACAGTGTGTATGGCTACTCTAGTGCGACTGAAGCTTCTGCTGTATCTGTTATATCTCCTGCCCCGGGGCCTCATTCGAGCATGTACCGGGGACGCGGAGACACCTGATATTCGCTATTTATACGGAGCGATCGGGGCCACCTCTTCACTAGTCTGGCAGCTCCGGTGTGACGTCACGAGAGGCACGCCGGCATCCGGGCCAGCAGACGTGAGGCCACGCCCCCGCCCGCCGGCTTCTCATTGGCGGAGAGGGACTCAGAAGGTGGCAAAAAGCCAATGACATAATAGTTGGGCGGAGCTATTTGTCAGGGTAGTTGTTCAATGAAGGGGGAATGGGCAAAAAAAAAAAAATACAAAAGAATGTTGGCGATGAGCCAGAGCTGGGGCCCTGCACAGTCTCAGGGGCTCCTACATATACTTACTATGCAGCATATGTTATATGATATCTGCATCAGGATGTCATATTACATGTATATAGTATACATGCACTATACTATACATATACTGTACATATAGTGTACTATACATATACTATACATATACATAG
This sequence comes from Platyplectrum ornatum, assembly GCA_016617825.1. Lineage (NCBI taxonomy): Eukaryota > Metazoa > Chordata > Amphibia > Anura > Limnodynastidae > Platyplectrum > Platyplectrum ornatum. The sequence continues at coordinate 27,300 of JABWIB010000234.1, read as the reverse complement.
ATGCATCTATGTATGTGACACTGGATGAGTGCTCCTGCATATACGATACTATGAGATCTGCATCTATGTATATGACACTGGATGAGTGCTCCTGCATATACTATACTATGACATCTGCATCTATGTAT
>JABWIB010000233.1:136136-149427 GCA_016617825.1 Platyplectrum ornatum | reverse complement strand
AATGTAACAATGGTGGTTACCATAGTAACTGATTGCTGGAAGTTCCAGAACAGAGTATTTTGTACCTGGTGGAATGGGTCATGTTGGAGGGTCTACAATGTTTGAAGTGGCCCAGTATACACCAGTATGGTATACCGGCATCTCTGCTCCCGCTAATACCCGCCCCTTGTATAAGCCATGCCCCCTCCAGCCTGGAGGGGGAACTTTTATTACAAAATTGCGGGTCCGGGGGGAGCGGGGCTTATGCAAGGGGGCAGGGCTTAGCACCATACCCCCACCTCAAAATCCCCAATTAGAGCCTTGGTTTTGGCTAAAAATGTCCCTAAATTGCCCACCCTGGCTCAACCCAAGCCCCACCCTGACCCCGCCAAAAACCCAACCCCAAACAGGGTAAAATAAAATAATAAAAACTCTTTGCCACTAATGTTGTTCTCTTACAAAATAGATGGCAGACAGGACAGCGGGACAGTCAGGAGTCATGCTTGTCTGACATCCATTTACTCAGGGTAGACTGAGCTGCAATAAATGCTGTGTATAGATGTTACTTGTCACAGTGTAGGAGAGTTCCAGCCGTCATCACCGGTATCCTTAGCATTTAGCTCTCATGAGCAGGGACCCCCACCCTCCTGTTATCTTTATACACTTCCCGACCCTCTTAGTTCTTACTCTATGTATGTTTCCCATATTTGCTCCTGCATGCTATGACATTATACTCCATGCTATATATGAGTTCATGTTTGTTATTGTATTGTTACACTGTACCCCATGCTATGTATGTACTATCACTATGTATGACGCTGCGGAAATTATGTAATTCACACGCTGTAATTCATCTCGCAGTATGTGGTACTATCACTGATTTATATTGGCCAGTCTCACTCCTCAATATTTCTAGACTGAGTAAGCGGCGGCCCTGACCAGACCTATTCTTGCTCCCAGCTCCCAGCCTTCAGCGGACATATATCACCTATTGTGTGGCAACGTGTGTTTCTGTCTGCCATTAACACCACATACGCCGGCTGTTAGGGAGCCATAAACCTATTGAATTACAAGCGCAGCAATATCCTCAGGCTGCTTTTATATCCATTCTTCTGAGTGACTGCAATTGGGGCTTTTTCCCACTAATTTCCATTCTGTTTCCAACTATTGCAATTCTCATTTGGCTGTCACCATCTAGGCCAACCAAAACTAGCTTGGTGCACAATTTTTGCACCACTGCTGTCGAGCAAGCACGTTTATCAAATGGTTTAAGATATAAGTGATGGTTTAGATATCTGTGATGTTTACTGTGCAATAAATAATATTTTTTATAAATCAGATGATACAGAATAGACGACAGCTGGAGCAATACCTAATATACACCACATCATTTATTATAGTGTACAATCCCCAGATCCTTAATATATTAGTATTACATGTCGCATAATATAAGGGGTCAATGGCAGGGCCATATTAACAATGGGGCTAATGGGCCTACAGCCACAGGCCTCTATTGCCAAAAGGGCCCATAGCTCTGTAGCTAATGATATTAGTTACATATAATTGACCACCACACATATTGGTCACACCCATGCATCACTGACAACTCCAGTGGGCCTTTCATCATTTTCAGCCCATGAGGCTCTTAATCCAGCCCCGGGTACATGTAGGAATTATTATGGGTCTGGGAATGATGCATATTATAATATATGTGGTGTACGCCATGATATTATGTAGTGCAGTTTGACCCTCATTAACACAACAGACAGATTGGGTGGGGAAGGGGGCCCTGCCCAGAAGGAGGAATACATAGGGGTAAGTGCATTATACAATGAACCACACACACTAGTGACAATTAATTAGCTGCCAATTAACCTACCAGCACCAGAGCACCAGAAGGAAACCCATGCAGACCCAGGGAGAACATACAACCTGCATACAGCTTAGTCTTATCCTGGAATCAAACTCACAACCTCAATGCTGTTAGATACAAGTGCTAACCACTATATCACTGTGATGCCAATGCCTCAGGCCACTTGTGCAGGTCAGTGGTCCATGCGACCGATATAACCACATTAGTTTTTCCCTCAAATCAGCTGCAATTCATTAAATTAAATGTTACATCCCCCCACCCACCTCAGCGGACGGATACCTCTGTTGTGCTGATTCTGGAACCTGTCCACTTTTGTCACCCAGCATCCATATTCATACTGCACCGCTGCTATTTCCTACCTACAGGAGTCGCACAATGTAAGGTAGGTGGTAGGAAGCCCATGTGTGCAGGGGATGGGTTAGCTATGCGATCACATGAGGATATTCATCTAATGAGAATCACATTTCAGGATCTGGTATTACCTATTAGACTCTTTGAACAATGTCCCTGCTACTGGTGTCACATCCGTCTCAGAGCCGGCATCCCAAATCACAACCTAATCCAAATGCCATGCTTTAACAAAAAATGTCTTTAACTTTTCTACATTTTCCATAATTATGAAGATGTTTCCAACTCTGACTAACAGTGTTTGTGCTATCACTAATTACTTGATTGTATCAACAAATTACTTCATTTGCATGTTTCAGAAGTGTGTAAGGAAATCGTATGGTACCTTCCTGCTGTGCTTTCATAAGAAGCAGATAGAAACAAGGCAATTATAGATCCAAATTGAGATCACCATAACATCAACCACAGATTAAAAATACTTTAATGCAAATAAAGTCTTTTCAGTGTGTTTCAGTATTAGATGATATCATACAGGAATAGATTTAAGGGTACAAGGCACAATAACAAGAAGAAAGGAAAAACGACTGCTATTTATTACTATTACACAGCACACTCTATGGATCAGATTCAGACTTTAGGCACTATTGACTTACTCACAATTTACTCACTTTATAGTGGGTAAAACCATGTTGAATTGCAGGGGATTTAAATTTCATTAGTTGCAATCAGTATTACAGGTGAGAGATGATGTTTCCAGCACAAGTGTAATAACAGTGTAACAGTAACACTGGTCAGTATCTGTGTGCAACATGCAACAATAAAGTATTCTCCCTGCATGCACACACTGACATTCATTTTACCTCCCCCCCTGCAATGCATCATGGTTTTATCCACTCTTGAGTAAGTCAATAGTGCCTAAAGTCTGAATCTGTGTACTTTACAAATCTGAATTCAAATAATAAAGCTGTGAGTTACCTGTAGTATGCATGAGGGCTGGGGGAAGGATGCTTAAGTGTACATTAAGGCACTGTAAGGAAGGCATGCTTATGGGAGATAAAGGTAAAGGGTATGGGCATACTAACAGGTTGATGGTATCATGCAGAGGGTGATAGAATGAATGGAGGAAGAATGAGAGAGGGATAGGTGAATAAAGGGTAGTGTGGGGGAGATTGGGAGATAGTTCCCAGGAAATCTTGAATACAGGTGACTGAAGGGGGTGAGGCTGAAAATGAATGGAGATGAGGGACACATTCCAAAGCTTTTAATGGGGGAACATGTTGCGTTTGCAAATAAAATGAGTTTCACACCCTACAGTAGGCATTCTAATGGACTGTATGTTACATGCCAGGATGCTACTCTCACTGGAAGCTGAATGACAATAATCTTGTCTGTAGGCTGCTGAGTAAACAGCACAGCTAGAGCTTCCACTACAGGTGCCAGCATGATTAATAGGCCCAGATGGTACCTTACAGGCATCATTTCAAAGACACTGGGAAGTATAGGTACCTTAGGGTTCAGCCCGTTAAGTAAAATGAAAGTTTTGGGCTATGGATGAAGCTTTGTAGAGATGATGTTAATAGATGGAGCAAGAATGAAGATACTTTAGCAGAGTGAGCTGCAGTGATGATGTTACATATACTAACCTTTGAGCAATGACGATCTATGAGATCGCTTGTCCTGTTATACTCTCGTCCTTATGTTCTCTTGCTTTGCTTCCCTAACTCTTTCTGGGTTCACTATTGTGTGATTCTAGTTTGTGTCTGTTATCTGTGTATGTCCTAGTCAGTATCTAGCATTCTCTGCTCTGTATATTGATCCCTGTATGTTCTATGGAATCTAGTCCTTGTTTAATACCTGTTATCTGTATAGCCAGTATTCTGGCTGTGTGTCTGTTCCTGTTTACATAGCCTGTGTGGTCTCATCTCTATCTCTGTCTAGTGTTCACCAGTACCTTCTCATGAACCATATTCTATTGTTTATTGACATGTCCTGTTTTGTTGCAGGATCTGTCCCTCTGTGGGTCCATCTTTGTCCAGTATGTGGGTCTTGTCCTCTATAGTGTCCATTTCCGTCTTGTCTTCTTTCATGTCCTGTAGTAATTTCTGACTCCCAGACCTTCCTAGATATTCCTGGTGATGCCACTGGGGCCACAACCTGCTAGACACAAGCCACGCTAGTCTATCCCCACCATCAGGGACTCCCGTGAAGGCCAGGCACCAGTTAGACTCTGCATACTGGTGTGCAGTCATCCTGGGTAGCGTAACACTGCATACCAGTCCAGCCTTTAGACAGACATCCAATTTAAATTTGCACTAACCGCAGTACATATGTCAGAATTCTGTCTGTGTATCTCCATGTATAAAGCAGACATCCAAAGAGGAGTTCTGTGTATGCAGCATCCAGTGCACAGTCACTTGTATTAATGTATTAATAAATTAATAAATAGCATTAATAGCATTAATATTAATAGCATTAATAAAATTACCTTATCACTCAAGGAAAATTGGGCACAGGATCAACATTTCTCAGGGGTTCATAATTCTTAAAGGGAGTTCTGTCACTAAATACTAACTGAAAATGAAAGCCACTTATATATAACAGATAACTACTTTTCATTAATGAGGTTTAAATCTCTTAAGATCTAATTCACAAAATATCATGACATCGCTGTTACTTGGATTTATACCTATCTGGAGACACTTGTTGGCTTTAGAATGAGTGATGACTGATTGATAGGACTTGTCTTATGTGACTTGCTGTAGATCTATATTGCCAGAGTTGATGATATCTAGAAATGTAGTTTAAAGGAGTAAGACCCTCTATCTTGATTACAAGTCCTTTCTTGTGTTAAATATTGTTCTAGTATGACATTTACCTGTGTTCCTGGAAACCTTTTACATGGTCTGTGGTAAACATCTAAAGATTGGATCAGGTCCCACATGTTTCTGTGTGGTTATGTTATTTCATTTGTGTGCATTAATTCTGATTTCTTTAGCCAAATACGGTAGGTTTGTAGGTAAATAGATGTCCTACATGTGCATGTGGACGTTGGGTGTAATGCTGCTTAATAGATAGGGAAGAGTTAAGCTGGGGGGTTAGAAAGTTTAGGGTTAGGTTGTTAGGCAGGGGTGTAGGTAAAGGTTCATGGGCCCAGGTGCAAAAGTTCAGTTGATCCTCCAATCCTCCTGTAAATCTTGTGGCCCCATAGCTCAGGGGCACGTTCACAGGTGAGATCGCTGCGACTCCTGTAGCTACACCACTAAGGGAAGGGCAAGGGTGAGCACAAGGTAAGTTTTGAAGTTAGGGGAAAATAGTACCTGCTGGCAATAAGAATGTGACATCACATCACATCATGTTGTGTAACTGGGTCATTGCCATCTCTGTTGGAAAAGTGTTCACACTGGTAAATCCCACCCATATCAAACATCCAATAATCATGTGGTGGTGCCCAATACACATGTGTGTCCTAGGCTGCATCTTACACAGCCTAATGGTTGATCAGGCACTCCCCTTCAATACTGTATCACATATGGTAACCTTATTGCTGCCAACTGATATAAGGGGGTACAAGCTGTGTATGTCATTTAGGACTTGCTCCCTATGACTTAATTCCCAATTGGCTCCTTAATGTCCCTGATGCACAATGTACTTGGTATGCACTTTGGATTTTGTTTGGATGACTATAAATGCAGGATAATAATATTAAAAATGAATTGTTAGTTCTATCAGTATTTCTCACCTAACAAAGAATCTAATTTTGTTGTTCACAATAACAAACTGTATTATTATTCTTGATAACACTCCAGAGAATTAGAGCCGCAGAAAGCGATTATGCAGAAACATCATAATACTGAATTCTGTGACTTTGGCCAGTGAGTCACAGCAAATTACAATAAACTTTACTTAGTAGCAATCATATGTGTTTCTTGTTGTATCACAGCAATTATATGTACTTTTATTGTGCTGGTATAAAGAGGGAATATATGAGCACTAATATATTATACAATTAATAATATTGGACTGGATTCACCTCCCACAGTTGCGGAGTTCCAAGGTCATGTCTATGCAGACCCGGACTGAGACTAAAAATCAGCCCTGGCATTTAATGCACACAGGCCCACCTAGAGCTATCCACCAATCAGACTGCTGATAGTTATCCTCTTTTTTTTCTAGTCGGCAGCCAGTCAGCGAATGGCTGTCAGCACACTGATTGGTGGATGGCTGAAGCCCTACAGAAGCACTTGGTAGTGGCCCATCAATCCAGTGACCCATCTGGCATTTGCCAGGTGGCCAGTCCAGCCCTGTGTCTATGTGAGATCTTAACTCTTATGCAAGTCCCACTCCCCTTGTACGCAAGGATATTATGAGGGCTGACCCCTATCATAGTTTTTCTACACTATGTCCTTGCAAAATACAACGCCTCATTCCACCTCGACACAGATATAAGTATGTACAGGTTACAACAGACTAGTTACAAGTCCAGGAAACTGCTGATGGCTGGTTATGTTTGCATGGATGGCTCAGTCAGTAGCACATATGCCTCACAGCCAAGGTTGTAAGTTCAATTCCCAGGACAGGACCATATCTGTGTGGAGTTTATTTGTCCTGCCTGTGTCTGTGTGGGTTTTTACCAGGTACTCTGGTTTCATCTTACACACCAAAAACATGCCGGTAGGTGAAATGACAACTGACTTAATTGCCCCTAGTCTCTGTGTAATTACACCGATGTATCCATCTCTTTAGAATGTAAGCCTGCAGGCAGGGCCCCCTTCCCCTTGGACATTGGAAGCTCTGCCACCCATTTATAAATTTCTCCTGGATCAGAATGAGCTGTAAATTGTTCTAAAAATCTATACACATTATCATATTATATATTCAATTTAGAGCTGCAGATTTCCTATCCCGCAGTATAGTAAATGTATGCCCTGATATTTCATAACCATCATGTACACTATATTACAGTGAAGTGCCCTGCACTAGTGTTTAGATGACAGGGAAAGAGAAATTATCCTTGGGTATAGATAGGATGACCAGATTTTTCTGGGGGTAACCCAAGTGTGATTCATCACAAAGCCTGACTTTACATAAAGTCATGGTCTCCTTGGTACTATTTTGGGTTGCGTAAAAGATTTTGTCACTTTTTTACGGCATGTATCATTACAGACGCAGCTATACTTATAATGTGCACCTATTTTTATTTTTTACACACCGTACCCCCAGAAATTAGTATCACACACCGTACTCCCAGAAATTTATGATATCACACACCGTACCCTCAGAAATTAATGATATCACATACTGTACCCTCAGAAATTAATGATATCACACACCGTACCCCCAGAAATTAATGATATCACACACCATACCCCCAGAAATTAATGATATCACACACCATACCCCCAGAAATTAATGATATCACATACTGTACCCCCAGAAATGAATGATATCATACATACCCTCAGAAATGAATGATATCACACATACGCTCAGAAATGAATGATATCACACATCGTACCCTCAGAAATAATGATATCACACACCGTACCCTCAGAAATTTATCATATCACACACTGTACCCTCAGAAATTTATGATATCACACACCGTACCCTCAGAAATTAATGATATCACATACAGTACTGTACCCCCAGAAATTATTGATATCACACATTGTACCTCCTGGGAGAGAGAGCCCCAGAGAGAGAGACGGACAGCCACATTATATGGGAACAGGTAATGTATTGCTATATTGCAGTTGAACGATCATAATAACTTCTACCTTTATGTTACAGTGGTTTTATTTGTATATTTCATATATATTCCTATTTATTTTTATTTGCGAAAATAATAAATAAAACATTGGTGCAACTGTAGCAATGGAAAATAATTTGGATGATAAGGTCACTGGGTGACTTTTAATAAGTGTTCCTGCTCAGTGCTTTCTGAATTTGTCTAAATTTAATCATCTCGCTATACAATATGATGACCTTCTTTATATAACAGGTATGACATTTGCTATTTTTCAAAATTATTCTCAGCAGAGTATTTCCAATGAAAATGAGCATCAATATAAGCTTGCATTATTCCCATATTCAATTTAGTGTTAATTTCCCCTGCATTACACACACCGGAGCCTATCGACATTGGAAATTAAAAGGAGCAAATCCATGGGTCTCAATTAAGCTCTGCAAGAGAAGTTAATTAACGTATTTCAATTTCTTTAAGCCTATACATGTATATCAATTTATGTTTCTGTTTTATCATTACAATAGTAAATGTATTTTGCGATGATGCAGTAGTAGTGGAAAAACATACATTAAAAGTATTAATTAGTCAAAGTTAGAAAAGTTGGTCCATTAACTGGAAAAGGCACATTAATATAGTATTAATAAAAAAAAAGGTTAAAGGTAAAAAAAAGCATTATGCTGTATAAGATGGTTTAATGGAGAATTGAATTACCTGCATAGATGATAGGCGCTAGTCCTCATCATAAATAGTAAAGTATGAGGACCTTCAACTGATCTATTTATAGTTTTGGCTAATTTCTGTGGTTAAAAGCAATTGGCAATCAGTATGTTCGCTATGTTCTTCACCCACAGGCCCTACCGCCCTACCAACTAGCTTACAATTGTACCTAATACAATTTCCTGTTATTTACAATTGCCTAGAAGATGCAGCAGAAGATCTCATACAAATTGAAGGCCCTATGGTGCAGGTCTCATGGAGTGGGTGTTCTACAACAAGTGCAACAGGATATTTGCCAATTCGGCAATAACCAATCCAATAGTCCTCTCCTCTAGTTGCTCACACAACCATTAACAGACCTAAAGGAAGAGGAGCAAATCATGATGGAAATAATAATCGCGTCTCTACTGTTCCTGGATGAAGCACCACCTCTACCTGGAGACACTGATACAAGTGTGCCGCTGGAAGGACGTAACAGCTCCATTGAAAAGGTTACAAAATTCTGATTTGCGAAGAGGGAGTTTATTAGTACTCATAAACCAGAGTACAATATATATTTCATTTTATGATTTTATGTTAATAATATTTAAGGTTTTGTTTTATATATTTCTAAGTATGCTATTTAAAAAAAAAATGGATCCGGCTATGGTGTCATCAAGATGCCTTAAGGCAAGAAGAGAGAAGAGGCAAGGTAGAGATTCTACGGCAATGCCTTGGTGACTTCATGCACAACAATGCACATCATGGATCTTCCTACTCCGAACAGACAGGAGATTATATGGACAAGAGATTTTGACAGCATACAACCACAAAGCAATGGCCAGTCTTCTACTTTTTGGGTTTCCTGCTAGTTGGTGCTATGTCTGGCAGGTAGTAGAAAGTTGCATGTGACATCCTAAAGTGTGCCATCCACTGTGTATGGTCAGAAGCCTTCACAGTGTGCATGAAAGCCTCACCATGACTGCGGTCTGTCTCATTCTTCTACGCAAATACTGGCATCATGCATCTGCCCTCTCCTGCAGGAAACGAGCCTCTGTCATTTTGCTGGCAGACTGCAGAAGGCTGTAGAGTGTCAGCATATTGTTGTAGCTCTGATTTGCTGCAAGAACCAGCAACCAGACAGCATCAACCATGAACTGTGAGATAATCTTGTTGTCCATAATTACCACACTTTTGTTCACTGTACCCATCACATCACTTTTTACAACCAATCACAGCACAATGACGTTTCCTACTAACAGAAAGCTGCGTTCAATGTGAATAGTGCCGACCCAGCATTTTTATCAAAGCACTGGCTTTTCAAGGCTTCAAAATACTATGTGAACAATCCTTTTTTTTAGAGCCCCAGCAGCTTCGTTGACTCATCACCACCATGGATCAAAGACCTGGTATATCTGAACGGGGTATAAGATATGACAATATGAGTGGATGACTCCACTACATAACTGTATGCGGCATCCCATCAAATACCCAGCTCTAAAAAGCTAGATAATTAGCAGGTCGTGAACATGGTATTAGATTGATCATCTTGTGTCAAATCATCCAGTCTCAATCTACAAGAGCCCAGGGAAGATCAGCTTGTACTTGTTGCACACAACTATTATAAAACTAATGCATAGATACTAAAATAATATTGTTCATTATCTTCTAAGCACCTAATTGCTGCAACAGCTCTGATTTGATGTGAATTAATGAATTGGTGATAAATGTCTCATTATTTTCCTTTGTACAGGAATCAGCTGGATTTCTGAATGGTTTTGTGAACCCAGAAGCAATCAAGCTTGCATTGATTATTAATTAAATGTTGTGTCTTTGGTAACCCAAGGGAAATTCAACAATACTTTTATATGATGTGCTAAATAAATCTAATCGCTTAAAATGTTCTATTTCATTTAAAGTAATAATATCCACTCCTAACAGACCAACTTGGATTTTATGTTCCTTCTGTTTAAATGTGAAATCCTATAGAATGTATTTGCTAATTGCACAGTTTACTATGGATAATATTAGAGAGCGGTTTTGAGGGATTTCACTTTTTATCCCTTGTTTTTTATTACACTGCAAAGCATATAGCATCTTCTGCATTTCTTAGAGATTGGGTTTTGGTGCATGTTCCTTAAATCACATCAACAGGCATATTCAACTATAAATCCCTCAGTGATGATGATGATGGAGATAATAATAATGCTTCTACAATTCCGCCCCCTCCTCAGTACCTGCACCCTAAACTTTCCCTTGTACAATCACTTTCCTTCCCATAGTATAACCCAAACTACTCTCTACACCATCTCTGTAGCCTAACCCTAACCTCACATTTCTAGGCTCCATCCTCTCTGCGTAGCTTACACCTTACACTCCACTTCTATGCTTCATCCCCTCACCCTAACCTTTCCCTTGTATGATGTTTCCTTCCCATAAAGTAGCCTTTACCTATCCCCTCCATAGGCAAACGCAGGGGGGGGGGGGTTCTGGTCGCCCAGAAACCCCCTTAATGTTGCTGTACTACATGCTGTTTATATATAAGTATTAGGAGCTGGCACACTGTATAAAGTAAATTAGTTTGAGATGGCATTCTACAATGGAATTCTACAATGTGTGTGGCACATCAAGATTTAGGAGTGATACGCAATGTGCATTTTATAGTCCCATTCCTGGACACTAGTCTATCCTATATTTGTACATTAATATGTACTTAATATAATGCACCATTTCCAGATATATATATATATATATATATATATATATATATAAACTTTTGGAAACCCCTCTTCCAAAATTCTGCATTTGCCCCTGCCCTCCACATGAACTAACTCTAACTTTCCCCTTCTTGACTCCATTTCCATCCCACCATAACCTAAACCTGCCCCCCCCCCTCTTCTACGCTCCATCCCCTCCCTGCAGCCTATCCCTCCATAGGCAGGTCTGGGTCACACAAATATTCGAAATAGAGACAACTGACATTAAGCTGTCAGCTGTCAGTATGTAAATTCTGTAACAAAGAACGTATTGTATCCCCGCGGACATAAATGGACTTTTGGGCGGTAATCCTCCACCCTTGGTCACTGTTGCACAATGGTCCTCACCCTTACCTGCACATGACCTTGACCATTTGAATACTAATGCCATGTTTTATATTAGACAAGTACATTATACAAGATGTGATAATGTATTAAAGTTGATGATGTTTTGCATGAAAGGCTTGGTGGTGAATGATTAACAATCATCAGAGAAACTAGTTATCCTTTCAAGCTATATGTGACACATGAAAGAGCTCTGCATACTTTAAGTTACAAAACCTGAGAAATTGAGTCTAATTAACTTTCCTCATTTACTTTCAATTTAAATCTTCATAGGGTTTTAACAGCTGCCTAAGCTTAGTAATTTTGACATACGCTGTGGAAGCGAGCAATGTGAAGGCTTTGTGAAGTCCTTCAGGTGAGACGCGTGGACAGAATTGATAGGATACATATGACCTCCCTTTTCTGTCCAGATGAAAAGCATTCAAAGCCAAGGAACATAAAGTACTCTATCCTTTACTGCATTAGACGAGTAGCTGAAAGGTGTATTTCACAACAAGCAAAGTCTTTTCCTAGACTTCACTGATACTGGGTATAACTACTGTATAAGGACTCTTTATGAATCGCTTTATTAAAAAAAAACTATTCCATCTCAGTATTCATAGCCAGGATATCCGAAATATAATATATAACATAAACATAAGTCAATATTGTCCAAATCATGCAGGACCCTTCTTTAACTACAGCTACTGTTGTAATATATAATGTGTGATGCTTACATTTATGGTGACAATTAAGATAAAACAATAAATCCTATTTGCCAACTCTTCTAGAACCAGAAACATCATTGGAAATGTGGGCAACGTGGACCCTTGGCAGACTGGACCACTAGCCTGCCTGTACATTTGTAGTACGCATGTCAAGAACCTGTAATTGCAATTGTAACAATCGTTCATGATGAGCCTGATGGAGGCATTTTCATTGTACATTGTAGACTGGGATGAGGACCTGTCTTCCAGATGTTTTTGTGCTACTACACAGATGGGTGGTTGATCAGATCAGCGTGTAAGTTAATAAAGTGCATGAAAGGTAAATCCGAAAAAGAGAAGAAAACCCAGGAAAATGCCCCGGCATCACTGCATCACTAACCAGTAACAAATTATGTTATTCTATCTGTAAAATAATATACAGAAATACTTGTTACACACTTTTACTTTTCTGCTAAGGGAGGTCCTTACTCTAAACAATCAGAGGCCCATAATAGGGTCACATGAATATATGTTTTCAAATTCAGAGCTAACTCACCTAGAGGCACCTCCAGGCCTCCAAACCAGAACTCCCTCTCAGCTACTGGTCCCAGAGAAGCCACACGAATACTCTGTGCACAAGACCTGGGGGGGAATTCACTAACTGACGAATTGTGCAGAGAACTCATTTCGTCAGCGTTCGTCAGTGATATAAATTCGTCAATGACTGGTGATGTATAGTATTCAGTAAGTGACGAATTGTATTGACGAATTGTAACGGCTGACGAATGCTGACGATATCCCATTGACGAAAAACGGGTATTCGTCAGGTGATATTGCACTAAACTGACGGATACACTGACGA
>JABWIB010000233.1:97748-115306 GCA_016617825.1 Platyplectrum ornatum | reverse complement strand
AAGTGGCGATATGGACATTTGGAAGTGGTGGTATGGACTTTTAGATGTGGTGGTATGGACATTTAGAAGTGGCGGTATGGACATTTAGAAGTGGTGGTATGGACATATGGCATACCCCTGTATACACCCCACCTCCAGCCCTGTTTGAAATAATACAATTAATAAAACTAAATACATTTCCAAGAAAAGTTCATTACTGTGCTTGTGTGTCTGTGTGTGCATGTGTGTCTGTGTGTGTTACATTTCTTTCATTGTAAAAAGGGGAGTTAAAGTGTGTTCTACCTGTTTCACATGTTTAGTCTCATGAAACATATTTTCTGTCAGTCTAAAACTGTACTTTAAATGACTGAATATAATTATAGTTGTCAGAATGTTTAATTGATGATTTAGTTCCAAAGACAAAGTTTGTGGAATTTATATTTCAGTGTAATGGCAACTGGGGAGAATAATTTTACAACCTTTGTATTGTAGAATCACTTAAATACTTTGTTAGTGCTTAGTATGGTTTCAGTTAATTGTATAGTAAATAATAGGTTAAAATGATCAGGTCCAAAATGGTTTTTAAACATCAGTTAGTTCATGTTAGAAGATCATGAGCGGAGTATTATGTACCTGGTGGGATGGGTCATGTTGGAAGGTCTGCAGGAGTGATTTTAATAAATAGATCCCTGTGTAAGATAGCTTTCACCATATATCATTAGATGACTGTGAGCTGTGCTAAAATATGAGCCATTATGAAGACTGAATAAGATCAGGAGTGGAAATCATTTGCATTGCCAAATAGGCTTCTTCATTAGATTAAAGAATAAAGCAATAAGAATCCAGAGAGAGAATGTACAAGTTGAGCGTCAACAACCTGTGAATAATGTCCTGCAATATTTATTTATATTATTTATTGCTTGCAACTCAGCAATTGTTACATCTGGAGCTCATATTGCAATACTACATCTGTGTCACCTCAATGACTGAACTGGGAGACTTCAGTCATTTAGTTTCATTGTATATACTATAGAAAAAAAAAACAGCCCAGCAATTCCTATATTTCATTACGTTTGAAAGATACATAAAACATTGAGGTCCTCATTGCTTGGCAATATGCAGATATTTCCTTGAAAATGTCTCTCTCCTGGTATTGGAAGGTTTTATTGAAAAGCTAAATGGACCCAGCATCAATGGACCCAGTATAAGTATGATCTGATTTAGTTACTTGACCTCTTGACTATTTAAATGGACCATATCCATTTCTTTTTTCAAAACAGGTGGAAAGTTACATGTGGGCCAAACCAAGGCAATTTAAGGGGGAGCTAAATTAATTTTATTTTTTACATGAGGAAAGAATACTTTGCTTCTGTTTGTTGCACCCAGTTACTGACCATGTTTAGTGTTAGTTACTCTTATATTATTATTTTATCACCACACATGCAGCGCAACAGACGTTTAGCACAGGTCTAGCAGAATGGGGGTCAGGATGCAGAGGGGTTCTGGTATTGGAATTCTGCAGGTCAGGATTCGGTTTATTGTAGTGAAATCTATTCTTCCAGAAAAATATGGCTTCATTTTAAAAACTATCATGGATATGCTAACCCCCTATATACAAGCATCAACCTTGAATATGCTTGGTGAAATATTTGTGAAATCTGTGGATGTCCCCAATAAAAGAAATTCATATAATAAACATATTGCAAAATATATTTTTGCTCTTTGACGTATTTTAATACCCTTGAGGATGAATGATGCAGGAAATATTAAGATGCCATTAACTACACATCAGAAATAAATGCAAAATATTACAGCACCTAAGACACTGAAACCCATTTTAGATTTAACATAATTGTTTTAAATGGTTTTAAAATTACAGGTCATTTCAATGTTACTTTGGAAAGTAGAGAAGATCCTACAAATAAATGACCACAAAATAAATTATTAGATTTGTACTTTTGGACCTTTTGGTTTGAGGAAAATCACTAAATTACTAAATGAAATTACTTAATACCTTAGAAATCTTATTGTTATACATCCATTTTATCTAGTTTCATTTGTGTTTTTATGTTATTATAATTAATTGTATCAATATTTCTATACTTTTAAAGTATAGAAAAATGGTCTTCTAAAACATGCATGCGAAGTTAAAGTTAGAGTTTAGAGTTCAAAAATAAAGCTAAGCAGAAGCTCAGTTTATTCCCTGCATGCACAAAAACATGATTCATTTGCAACCCTTACCAAGGGCGTAATGTCGCACTTGGGCCTGCCTCCTTACTACTGGGATGGATAAAAGGGTACTTAAAGGCGTAGGTTGGGCTGACCTGGCTAGATTTAGCTTCAAGCAGCACATGTCGCTTTGTGTTCTTAGATACATTGCGAGCAGCGGAGATGCTATGTACTGTTTGAAGCAGTCAGGGCCTGATCCATAGACTGATGAGGGTGCCGGAATCCAGTCGGAGGTGGACAGCCACGGCCCCTATTCCTCACTGGTTGCAAAAATAAAATCCCTGCCAGTTCCGCTGTAACTTTGTTTTTTTTAATATAGCAACCCGTAAATAGAGGAGGGGCGCCAGATATGTTTTAGCCTAGGGTGACTGAGACCCTTAATCCAGCCCTGGAAAAGGTCAATATGACAGCAGGGCAGAAGGAATGGCTGGATCGAGTCCCCCTCTCCTCTTGGCCACCTGCTGCTTTGCACTCTGGGTTATTTCTTTACATTAAAATGTATTTTTCTGGTCTCATCCTATTGCTTTTTTTAACTGTATTTTATTGCTATACTTGTGGAGGTTCATACAGATGTGTACATCTGGATCCTCTTTTGTACGCCTTAAAGCCCTTTAATAAATATACGCAGTAATTAAATGTATTAATCTAGTCAATGATATTACAGAATATATTTCATGTTAATACATTGACTTCATCCAAATACTTTTGACAGCTAAGTTCCCAGTTCATTATATATCATCATGCCCCTGTTCATGATTTGCCGCACCACAATGATTCATTCCTTTTAATGCCTGCTACGACATAATGAATTAATTCACACAACTGATGACCCATGACAAAAGCACCGTCTAAGTAAAGAATAATAAGATAAAATATAATAACGTACATAAATGTATAAATATGCAAGAAATTATTCATATTATAGGAAAGTTCTGGTAAAATTGATATTTAAATAAACCATAAAATGACCACTCTTTAGAAAGCCCCCCCCAAAAAACAGACGTCTCCAACACAAATGAAGCTCCTGTCTTATTGAAACTGCATTGTACTTTCTCTTGCAAGTTATAATAAAGTGGAACAAATGGTTAGAAATGAAATATTTAAGCACCAAAAGAGATGATAACATAAAATTGACTCAGGAAGTTCTTTTTATCTCCAGCTATAATATTCAGCTAAAAAAATTAAACGCACTCATAATAACCAATGTCATTTATTGTTGCAAGATATTACCTTAAAAATAAGTGTAGATGGAAAAGCGAAAGTGTTTTCCTAGGGCGGATACAATAAAAAATTATTTCACCAAGTTCATTTCCTCCTCGAAAAGATGCAAAATATATTTTTCACAACAGACCGCGAGAAAGGATTTGTGGTGACGTTGCTCAATGGGCCTGATCTCATTGAAATTTTTTTCTGGTACAGTCTTCGTAATAAACTCTCCAGCACTCTTCTGTGTGTGTGTGAGTGCATTTTTAGAACCCTATGTTAATCGAGAGGAAGGGGGCGTTTGAAAGCCAATGGGCAGGGTATGGGGTTGGGGTAAAGCAGAGTGGTGGAGGTTGGATGGAGCTAAGGATGAGCAGGCATGACCTAATGAAAGAATCTGTATGATTGAGCATTAAATAGCACATGGTACTCCAGGAAGATGTAGTAATTGCTGTTTAAAAAATACATGGAGTGCCAAGCTCTGTTTTAAGTTGTCTGACAGCTTACAGTGCAGGGGGGGAGCGCTGCCAAAGAACCCCTTACTTCACTGAATAGGGATGGGAGAGTTATGGTTAGAGTAAAAGAAGAGGTGGGATAAGGTAAGGCATATGCTAAGGTTTAGGGTTAGGATATCTCTTTTTCGAGCAAGAGAATTCTGGTCGTGTCCGTTACATTCCTTTTCCTTTCTTCTTTGCAACAATCGAGGTATGACTGTTGTTGCCATTACAGTGCGGGCATACTGCATCCCTAATTATCAACCTCTACTCTTCCCACTATCCACAGGCAATCATTAACTGGTAATCTGTCCCTATACGTTACTCATTGAAGTAAGAGGGGAGAGGGGAAAGAGCATATTATTTGACAACGTAACCTAACAGCCATTTTACTACTAACGTTATTCATATGTTTCTGTTCCAAATGAATAATGATGAGGACTGAATGACTCGTTTGGAAACAAAATCACATTATTATTGCACAATTATGTAGTCTTAGGTGTTTTTACTTCAAAGTGAATATGATTATTATGAGCCGTCTGTTCAATTAGCATCTAACAGAAGAATGCTAAACACAACATACCTAATGTAAAAGATCACAGTAAAGTCATGATAAGAGTTTCTTAATAAGAGGATTAATAGAGTAAAGGCAACAATTCAGGGATGACAAACACTTCACAATGGCTGATATCTGTCTCGTTTACAAGAAAGACATGATAACAATGTATATTTAAGGGAACTAAGCTACAAAAAAGAACATATTGTATTATAATAAATGGAATTCAATTTCACTTGTAAGTAAACTAGTAAATGTTCTCTGTGCAGTATCTTTTACTAAGCTCAGTAGGTAAAGTCTTTACGCCAATAAAGTTCTAAAGTCCACTTTTTGGTCAATTTCTTCAGTTTTTAGAGTCCTCAGATTCCTGTTGTCTTTGTCCTTGTTTGTCCTGAAATCCTTTATTCACTCCTCCAATATTGACCCATTATTTAAGAACATAAAGAATGACTTAAAACATTTTTTGAGAGATACTAGAGACAAGTGGGAGCAACATTAACTTTAACTTTAAATTCTTGGCATAAATATATTAAATCCTTGTTCATTTTATTTATATACTCTACCACTGTCCTATACCTATTTGGACTTGTGGATATATATATACACAGATATTTTGTTACATAGAGTTAGTTATACCCCGTTCATATTACCAGCCTTGAGAAGCTGGTTTAAGAGCCAGGGTGTAGAGCTGGGTTAATTGGAGGGACTGTGAAAAAAAGACTGTTTAAATTAGCTGAAAAAGCCAGCTTTTTTTGTAAAAAAGCAGTGTCTGCACTGCTCACATTGAACCCTGCTTTTTGGTACCACTACACATCATTACTCAGAAAATGTGCTGTGATTGGCTGTGATTGTTTGTTTACATGAGGGGAGGGGGGAGGAGGGANANACAGNCANTNTTGTGCTGGAAACAGCTGACTGTGTGAGCCAATCAGCGCTGCACAAACACAATGGGAGAGGAAAGCCAGCTTTGTAGTGTTCAGACTAACTGAAAAAGCCGGATAGGAGGGCAAAGCCCCTTCTAAAAAGCAGCCTCTGAACAACAGCTTTCAGTAGCCGGCTTTTTTTTTAATGGAGCATTCACACTGAGTTTAGAAGCTGGCTTTTTCATAACAAAAGAGAGGTAATGTGAATGGAGTATTAGATATTTAGTTATCTTTAATTTTTTATTCTACTAAAAGCTTAAGTATTGTAACTACTAGACAATATATGTATATCTCTGTTACACATTGAATATTTATTTTGGTGACAATAAAATATATTCTTTTTATTCTTTCATTTATTCTTTATTTTATATTTATCATAGGCACGATTTGTACACAAATGCACAGACATTATTTGTGACATCACTGGTCGGCATTTACGTCACGTCCGGTCCAATGTCTCTTGAATTACTGAGCATGCAAGGTAGGTGAAGGAAGTAAGGACTAAGATAAGTGTTTACATTCAATCCAACTTTCTAAACTAACCCTATTTCTCCTTGCATGCATGGCAGAATCTGTGTAGGAGCGCTGTTTATAAATACATAGACAGCAGCGCTCAGCACATGCGCTGTGCTACAAATCCTTTCCACCCAGAAAAGTTGCAATTCACGATTACATTTCAAACATATATCTTTAATAGTATAACCAAACATTATTGCTTCATTTAGAATGAATCACTTCCTGTGTCACCTTGACGTGACCTTGATGAATCACTTCCTGTGAACTACGGTTTTAAGCCTTTTAGGTGTGAAATAAGTTTCCGTATTTAAGATAAACAGACATGTTTAAATAATGTAATGAAAAATGTCATCCCACTCCGTGCGATATAAATGGCTTTTGTTGCTTAGTAACCTGAAGTGTAGAGAATGGTTATGTTGACATCACACTGATAATAAAAAACATGTTATTATTCACTGTTTTTACTGTTCAGCATACATTATTAGAATTATATATAAAAATAAATTGAGCATGAACTCTTTCAGAGAAACGTGTTGTTATATGTTGTTGTAATGACATGTAAATCTTACTGTTTCATCACCACTGCTTCCTCCGCACCATGTCCCCAGGCATTGTTCATCGATATTCTCACTGTGCATGCTGTCTTTACATGTTATGGCATGCAAATTGGCCATGTGGGGGTACATTTTCCCTAACAGATGTGACCACTACCACCTGTGTATACTTATACTGTTGCCTTGCAGTCAGGACAACAGACAGTTATGGATAGTGGCAGAAAGGCCGCAGACCAATTAATGGTTTTAAGAGCCGGCAGCGCTTCCATGTGGTTTTCAAAAAATGTATTTTTATTTTTCTGTTTTGGTTTTTTTTTTTCACTTAAAATTTTTTCGTGATGAGGCAAAAGGGCAGTGACTGAGTGACCAAAAGACTAGGTTCATAGCCAGGGTTTTGTTTAGGTGAGACTGGGGTTGTACTTATTGGTCACATTTTTGGCTTCCAAAATATTAGGAGATATGCGTTTTGCCTCTACTGCTCCCAGTTTCTTCTCCTCCATTGTACACCTCCATACTCAGGGTCCACAACCTGCTAGGAGTCCGCAGTCCAGTCTATCCCCACCACCAGGGGACCAGGTTATTCATTAGCCCTGGAGGACGACGACTGTAACGAATGTCTTTATTTCTGTGTATGTTTAGTTTCAATATAGCTCTGCTAGTTAGTAATCATATCCAGATGTAATCTAAGGGGATATTCTCCTATCACTAGGTCCAGAAATCATCCACTTTTGGTAAACGATGCATGTGTGAGCTCCACTCTACAGGGATGGGCCTGAATTCAGAATTCTGTCCTTTTAAAAAAGGCTGATGGTATGGTATGGGGGGGGGGGCCTGTGAGAGGAGGAGGGATGCAAATTAAAATATAAGGTCAGTTTGAATCTAGACTTTTTTTTATTTGGAATATTAAATAATAAAATCATTTGATTAGGAAATGTGTAAATGCCAAATTACAATATAGAGATTGTGTGTGTGTAAATGTTAACCCTCACAACAATGAATGCATCTTCCTAATTGTAATTCCCTTGTAGTGATGGTAAACAAGAAAGGAAAGACGTTAAATTGAGATGACAAGTAACACAAAGAACTAGTAATGAAGATAAAGATACAATGCTAATTCTGAACAACAAACTGTAATGAAGTAAAAGAAGTAACAATGTAAAATCATAGCGCTGGTCCCTGAAGAATACACCTAAGACAGTATATTGTTATCAGACTTAAATTGTTAGAGTTGTGTTTACTCACTGTGAAGAAAAAAAGAGAACCACAGAGGTTCTCAACCATGGTCCTCAAGTACCGGAAAAACCCAGGGAAATAGTATCTGTACAGTTTGGTCCCTTGTTGGGAATTATACTCTGGTGAAACAGCAACAATGCCTATTATTCACAATGTTTCCCATGGAAGCCCATGTTTACCTGTAAGTTAAATTGTTTAAGGTATTAAGGGCCGATTCAATTATTCTTCGCGCCTTATTTTACTTCTTATGCAAACAGCATAAGGGAGAAAAACTTGCGCTTTTTAGCTCGCAGATCATTGAGCCGAGTATAAAAAGACGCGAGGATTCAGTCTGGGGAAAAGCACACTTCTCGTCTTAACACTGGATTGAATTGGCCCCTTTGTTAAAATTTCTATGGCTCCAGATCCCAACATTACACCTAATTTAATTAAAGTATAGTGAACGCCATTTGTATGCGCAAGGGAGATCCAAGTCCACACAGGGAGCTGACATAGGAGATCACGTCTCTGTCTCAAGCAGACCCACAAATATCTGTGAGTAAGGAGTATGCATACTGGTTTGGAACG
The DNA here is from genome assembly GCA_016617825.1 of Platyplectrum ornatum. Taxonomy (NCBI): domain Eukaryota; kingdom Metazoa; phylum Chordata; class Amphibia; order Anura; family Limnodynastidae; genus Platyplectrum; species Platyplectrum ornatum. Next base: position 107,052 of record JABWIB010000233.1, on the reverse strand, counting down.
AGTCCAATATACTACAAACTGCCTTGACGCTACTACTCTTCCTAATTAATTATACTTAAAGTATGATAATCTCTAATATTTCCAATTTTTATAAACATTGGACTGGATATCGACTTATGTACTATTGAACTTGGGCTAGGAAACATTATCTCTCATCTTCAATATTGTTTGCAGCTAATGAAATTGACCTCCCCTGCAATTCAACATGGTTTTGCCCACTCGAAACGATAAACTTGTACATTTAATAGTATGTAATTCAGAATCTGCTCCATTAACACAAATAATTGACAAATTACTTTAAATACTGCAAAGTGTGTACTGCTCTATAAACAATGAAACTATATAGTAGGTATATTGAAGCACATTAGTAGATGTATGGGGATCAGTGACAGTAAAAGAGAGTCAGGTTTAGTGTTACTTGTAAGCACACTTAGTAACTGGGAATGTTGTGTCTGGGAAATCTTAAGTGGTCACAGTACAGGTTATTTATAGTATGAAGACTTTAATAAAGACGAGACAATAGACACATCTACAAATACTGTAAAGTTGGAGATTATTTTACATATCGTGTCCTTTCTCTATCCCCACAGTAATATCATATTTTATTTCATTATGCCTGTGGTTCTGATAATTCCCTGTTCCCATAAACTTCATACACTAGAAATTTAATATCGTCTAGGTGACAGCCAACTCCGGGTTATCAATTTTAAAATGCATAATGATACGTTTTTGAAATTCCGCACACATGACTGTGAAATGTCATATTTTATCCCAAAGTTCTTTCATTTGCATACCCTGTGCAGCCAACACTTTTTAATTACCTATTTCTGCTTAAAATACAAGTCTATCCCAATTACATTTAAAGAAATATACCCCAGACGGCCATTTTCACGTTCAGTGTGAAGTAGCTCAGCGTGGCTAAATAAGTATATCTTACTTCAAAGCCGCAGTTGGCAAACAGGCAAAACACCAGACTATGAGCACAATACAATACTTTTACAGCTCCTTTAGGACACAGGATTTTTTTTCCCCGCACAACATTTCACTTAAAAGCAACTCAGCAAAAAATAGGGGCCAATTTGTAGCTTTTATGAATGTGTCAAACCATGTGCCTATAAAAAAAAAATTACCTCTACAAAAGTGCTTGGAGTTTGTTGTACTCCATATTAAATTAAGTAAAAGATGTATAATGCCAAATGAAAAACAAAATGCCTTTTCAGCATCATTTTCTCCCAAGTTTGCATTTTCTAGACAATTTGTACCACAATCTGCATAATGTTTATAGCCAGTCATAATACATGAGTTTTTTTTTACCAGGTAAATACTTTGTAGACGCTTTTCAATTTAGAACACGCTTTGAAGGTAGCAGCATAATGCATGAACCCCTGGTAACAATATATTTTTTTATATTCTTTAGAATTGGTAAAATCAGCAATTTTCTGGAAAAAAAGAATGAATTAAGTCTACTTAGAGAAGAATATAATGTGCTTAGTCAACAACATTCTGCACTAGCTCTTGGGGAACTAAAAGCACAGTGATATATGTTACCCTGTTAAGGCCCGCTCTCCATGGCGCAGTGTTAGGATTCACTTAATAGTAAACAATGAAAAGTTTTACTAAAGTAGAACTATCGCTGATCACCTTAACTCATTCTGTGTGCATGAAAATGACAAATGGCTAAGAACTTCAACAACCCCATACCAGGGCACGCAATCAACGCGACACAATCATTCTGATTGGAATTATAATTAATTATATAGAATAATTTTAGGGCTTAAATGGTGGCCACGATAGTAAAGGGGGTTCCTAACCAAACCTAAATAACTATTAACTACGTGTTAAACAGGTGCCCAATTGTATTCACCTTTTAAACCTTGACACCCATCAATCATAAGAACCAGGACCCAGCTGTTGGAAGTGGTGTCCAATTTTGACTGGAGCGCAACCAGGCACCTTACCATTTAACATTGCACCCATGGAATGTAAACCAATAGATAGATATGAGAGAGATAGATAGATAGATAGATAAATATCTAGATAGATAGATAGATAGAGGGCTCGAAGTGGGGTTGTATACAGGGGTATGCTATACCAGCACTTCTCCCACTGATGTAATGGAAACATTTCAAATCTCCATTGACTTCCATTATTTCCAATGTTTCCATACCTCCACTTCTAAATTTCCACTTCGACCACTGGATAGATAGATAGATAGATAGACACATTTATAGATAAGATAGATATTAGATAGATAGATAGATAGATAGATAGATTGCCAAAACATATAAACCTGTATAAAAGAAATAATAATAATAATCTACTTTACTGTCAGTAAAAATACAAGCTGTCAACAAATGTGAAATCATAGACCGCTCTCCCACCTAGTCACAGGACTTGTTATGCGTTTTAACGAAATAATGTTTACTTGCTGTCATTTTGTATGTTTCTGTTTAAAAATGCTGCTGTCTATACTGCTATTTCCGTGCGATGTGTTAGGAGCACCTGCAGGATGGAACGCTGGTTTGGTTTATTTTTAACTTTCACATCAATTTCCAGCAAATGTGGTTCTGTGAATCAGACTGCGATTAGTGCATGAACTCACAGCCACCTGCCAACTCTCCCCAAATAATACGAAAAATAACTGCTGTATATTTCCACCTACTCTGATCTGGTTTAGACCCAACTTTTACATTTGTATTTTTTTTACTGCTGGTATTTAGGCTAATTTTATGTATTTATATCATTAAACTAAGCTACATACAATTTCTGTTGCGTCATTAAATTTCCAATGGCAGTACACCAATTAAAATGATACATTAATTAATGCAAAGAGATGACTGTGATTTAATGGAACATACAGTAACTGTCACGCTAATAAATTAAGAATGATCGGCAAGAGTGGTCAATAATTTGTTATATTCTGTTAACCATCAGAAGCAACTTACATTTTTTTTTCCTTTTACATATGCTATTTTATAGCTGCTGCACTTTTATGGACATATATTGTCCATGCACAAAAGATAAGAGATGTGTTGATCAGTAGTACATAGTATGGCAATAAACTGGCAGCCAGGACTGCCAACAGGGGGGTGTTGCCAGGGCAGGGATCTTTGGCCCTGAAAAGGAGGGTGGCCTACTGCACAACAATGGCGTGGCCTGTTGTCCGCCCTGGCACCTAACACCATTGTTGATACTCACCAGAACTGGCCCAGGCTGAACAGCAGAAGTTCGATGAGCAGGAAGAACATCTTAAAAACAAGCCCTACCTACGTATCAGCCCTCTGTGAATCTCCACTACAGGTTCGGGTTCTCCACATGTGACATGACATAGGGCCAGATTCAGCTTTTCACTCTCATGACTTCTCTCATGGGCAAAACCATGTTGCAGGGGAGGTAAATTTAATTAGTTGCAATCAGCATAACAGGTGACAGCTGATGTTTCCAGCCCAAGTCTAATAACAGTGTAACAGTAACGCTGGTCAGTATCTGTGTGCAAATTGCAAAAATAAAGTATTCTCCCTGCATGCACACACTGACATTCATTTTATCTCCCCTGCAATTCAACATGGTTTTACCCATGAGAGTGTAAGTCATGAGTGTAAGTCATTAGAGTGAAAAGCTGAATCCAGCCCATAGGGAGCATATTCCTGTGACACTGCGGAATACCAAACAGTACAGCCCCAAGTGGGCAGAGAAACAAGTCACAGACTAAGACATTTAAAAGGTAATACTATACAGTAAAACAGTAACAGCATTATAGAATTATCTTAACCCTTTAAAGTTAAAATAAAAGGAAATAATTAAACCTAGTTAATTTCCACTTTTTTCACAGGACACAGTGGGCTACCTGTTTGTGTTTTCATCTGGGTAACTTGAGGCCGTTATTAAGTCTTAATTTGCTACTTAACTTATTATTTGCTACAGACAAAATACTGCAATATGCTATTAGTCATATTAGACTCTTTCATAGATTTGCGGAGGAAATTTCTAGGAAATCTTTGACTATCTTTGGGAATTAGGGACTATTGACAATAATGAATCACACAGTGCTTGAGGATTGCCTTTATCAGGAAATGGAAGCTTAGAAGTGCAGAGGCAGGAAAATATCTAATAAGGGAAGGAAAAGCTTTAGCACCATTAATGTATTTATAGATAATTGATAGAAAGAAATACAGGAACGCTGCCATTCATTTATAAAGGCACACAAATAATACCAACCCAGTGACATTCATTCATAAAAATGATATGTAATTTTTCCATCATACATTACTTCTATGAATAAATCTTTTCATACACATGTCTCTCGAGATCTGTCTATTGTATTGTACATTTTCTGACCTATAATCAGGGTGAGTGGGATTCAGTCAGCGAACAAATCATTGAACACACTTAGGACAATGGTTGAATAACCAAAGAATAATTCTTGTTAAATTCCTTTATTTTACTCTAGGTTGAATGATGATTCAAATCTGATTAAAAGCTGGTAAAGCTTCAGGGTTGCCGACTTTTAATTTCTCCCTCTCATGGGAACCCAAGAGAAGGCAGTATGGGGGGTGAGACGGAGGATGCAATTTATGCAAATTGTAATGTATATGTGTAATTGCCCCTATGTCTCAAATCCCTCATCTCCCTTAGAATGTAAGCTTGCGGTCAGGACCCCTCTTCCTCGTGCTTTCCGTATGTCTGTATTCCCCATTGTGAGGAGCTGCTGACATTTTGTACCACCTAATAAATATGTGTAAATAAATAAATAAGCAGTGGACACGTAGAAATTTAGACGTGGTTTTATGGAAACACAGAATATAATAGAAGTCAATAGAATATTTCAATTACATCAGTGGGAGAACTGCTGGTATGGCATACCCCCATATACACCCCCACCCCTGGTTGTAAAACTGTCTATGCTTATGAAGGATAGAATCATGTAATCTACACTTACCATCTTAATAGTTTATAACACTGACTGTGTATATTATGGCACATCATAATGTTGATGTATACTACGTTGACAATGTCATGGTGTTGACTTCCCACCATAAACTTGGACATAGTAAGGAAAAGACTTTGGGTTTTGGCTGTGGTTAGGGTAATGCAGTGGTTAAGGTTAGGTTCAGTGTTATGGTTAGGCTGTTTAGCAAGTGTGACTTTTAACTGTTAGCAACACCAAGGCTATAATTAATAATCCACTTTTTTCGTGATTTATGCACTGTCAACCTAATGTTGTTGAGTGTATGAATTGTAGGAAATATGACTGTTTATCCTGTAAATGACACCTACCTATTGGAGACTTTCCGTGATCTGGGTTTATGTGTCTTTGTGTGTTTGGTATATTGTACAGGGCTAGAATAAATGTAAGAGTAAGAGAAAAATATTTGTATAAGGAATAAACTTAGCCTTATTATGGTATTAATATTTATTCCTCAACAGAATCAACAGAATTACTCAACAGAATCCTGCGCATTACAGATATATATCTATGCATTTAATACACAGACAGCAGTGTATTACTATACAACGTATGAAGCATGATTACTAACAACCTTCTAGAGAGTATAGCATTTGGAAAAAGAAATTAGTTTGTTCTTATTACTTAGATGACAGTCAAAGCTATATTATGGTAATTAGATGATATGCAAATGATGCATAATAGAAACAGTAATGACTAAGACACTAAGTACCGAGTTTAAAATATACTAAATCAAATATCTAACTTATTATGTAATTATCGTGTTTGAAGCAAAGTGAAACTATTTTTATTATTATTTAAAGTTTATTTGTATGAATTTGTTGCATTATGTATTCTGCAAACGGTTCTGCAGCAATAAAATACAAAATAAAAACACATCTTATAATTCTCTGTTTCAGGAAGCCATCAAAGATTTAGTTTTAGGTTAATTTTAGCAAAAGAAAAAGCACAACCAGTGCAGTTATCTTATAAGTCAGTCTGTCTCTCTCTCTGTAATCATTCAGTTACAAGGTGGCCATCCACGGGCCGATTTTAACCCAAGACCCATGATTGTCATGGGTTTTGGGAAAAAAATCTTGCCATGTATATACATATGGCCCCATATAATAAACAAAACCGTCGAGAAAATTCCAAAAAATGTCAACAAACAATATCATTGATCAATCAAAAGAAATATAAAAAACCTGAAAGAAAAAGAAAAAAATATCGTTACATTTCAGGTGCCAGTTACACTCCAGCGCATCCAATGCAGCCGGACAGGATGCTGTATATGCGTGACGCATATACACCTTCCTCTCCGTACAAGACAGAGACGCCAGCGCATTTTTTTTTTTCATTTTTCAATGGCCACCATGACATCGTTCTCATGGATGGCCTGCAGACAACAACTGGTGGCAACAATCAAAATTAAGAGATTTCCTGGTAAGTGTCAATTTACTTATTTGTGACTTTTCTTTTTGTTTCTCTGTTCCCTTTTTAGGATCACATGTAAATCTATTTGCACTGTGGAGCTTACATTCATTCAATTACCAGATGGGCCATCAGAAATGCCTAGTAGGCATTGCCTGAAAATAGGCATGGGTGAGGGGGTCACATTTAGTAGGGAGGATTATTTCTACAATACTACTGTATACACAGAGGTACCCTTAATATATGCAATATGGAGTAGACTTGGTGTGCTTTTAATAAGCTTGTATGTCTGTTGCCCACAGCGCAACAGGGGCGGTTGCCACAGAGTTTGTGAGTAATATCAAATCTATTTGAATATGAACATCTTTACACTGCCTGGTGCATCTTTCACGCAATGCAGGTGTATGCAATCGCCTTGCAAGACAATCAGTAGCTTTATTTACTTACCATTAAGACGTTCTATTCATTACATTATTACAACTAATGTATAGGGCTGAATGGGGCTGACATCACCCCTTCATCTCACTCACTCTGACCTCAGATGTCCACCATATATATCAATTTTTTTCTGCATTTGGGGAAAGCTGTAAGTGGCAACATCTGTTCCATGTTAAACAGCAAATATAGGAGCTCCCAGTTTTTAAGATAAACAATGTCCAGATGTCTGGAAGAAAAGTGAGTGATGACACAAGATCTTCAGTGCAACGATTCATGTTTATAATTCTGCAGAGCGTCTCTGAAAAGATTCTTAACAATCCACAGGAAACCAGAGAGCAGTGTGTACAGGGATATTATGCAGTAGATCTTGAGATGGTGAGTAGAAATCTTAGTGGGTATTTTTAAGTGGGGGCATGGATCTAAGCTCTGTCACTTATATAAGCCCTGTCCCCTTCAGATATGCACTTTTGTGATAAATACAAGGGGTCAGGGCTTATCCGGGAAGAAGGTTCCAGTATACCAGCCCACTTCAAGCACTGGATTGTAAGGTTTCACTGGCTTTTACAACTGACTTTGGTCCATGGTTTAACTAAGGTTTCTTGGCTTATTGTGCCACACCACAACAGGGCAGATATCGTTAGGTTTCCTTAGGGAGGAGGTGTGCCGTGTAGAACATTTCTTAGGGCGCCATCATGGCCTCTGCATGGGCTCGGCACATATAAGCATTAATGAGTCTCTTCCCCCAGGATCACCTTTGTGAGTTATTGTGTTTTCTTTTCTCGTTCTTGTATATTATTTTACTAAAGTAATATTGCATGTTTAATGATAAAGAAATAAAAAGATAAATGTATTGTTTGGGTAAATATTTCCCACCATAAAAAATTCAAGCTAGAACAAAACCAGAGGAACACAACTGGGGGTAGATTTATGCAAACCCCCTCACTAGTTAAAAGCGACTTATTTTAAAAGACACTGCTGTGGGCTCAGCGTCATCTCTACAAACTATTTTTATTTTTTAGCTGACAGATGCTACGATTTTATTTGCTTTAAGAAATGTAAAATCTGTACCTTTTCTAGTCCTTTATGGCGCCTCTCTGCAATGGAATTAAAGTTTAACGTCGGATTTTCTGCGCATATTACTTCCAGTGATTATGAAAATGAAGGACAGATTTGCAACTGGGAAATGGAACATATTTATTAATGTATTTAAAATCTCATGTAATTATCATTTGAAGCTGGAACATGATTTTGATTGGTGTGCTACATTTTTTGCAGTAAAAAAAGACAGTTTCCATTAGTGATGGCAGAGCAAGAAAAGACTGAGCTTCAATTTCAAAGTAATCTACATACAAATTCTCAGAAGAGATTGAAGGTTTGAAATGAGTTCCTCCAGAGTTTTTTTTTTTTTTTAGGACTACACAAAAAAAGTTTTATTACACAGAAATACATTCAGTGATCCCTGTTTAGCAAAGTAGTTTAACTTTTCAACGGTAACAGTCTACTAATATTGCGATAAATTGCTATGCATTATGTGATCGTTGCGTGCTATGATGATGTTACTTTTACAAATGTAAAAATAGCCTAAAGCAATAAAACTACTTTGGGTTGCTATGGCAACAATAACAAAAATGCAGCCAACAGTGTTGGGTGTATCTTGTACCGAAATTGGTTTAATTGCAGGAATGGTGAGTGCAGAGACAGAAGACAGAACAGAGACAGTTACTAAAGTACCATTTATTATACAGTACCTCGCTCTGCATTCTGTTTACAGACATAATAATATGATTAATCATTATAGCTAATGAACTTTTGATCCAGGTCTTGAAGTGGAGCAAGACATGGTGGTATGCCATACCTTCACTTTTCCCAATAGTTTAATGATGTAAACTTATCACTATAGCAAGGCCTCTAGAGTGACTGGCGACTCTTTTTTGATTCTCTGCAAGTGTGATAAGATGTGAAGTGAGAGCCAATGGTAGACATGCCCCACTGGTGTGGCAAGACACGACCCCGTCTGATAAGTTTCTGACTGTGCTATATATTTAAAATATTGGAGCATATATACCTGGCTTGACACTATGGTTTGTGTTCTGTTCAAGTAACACATAAGTCTGGAATCGATACATGGGGATGGATTAAAAGCCACATGGGCCTGGGTCTGAAAATGATAAAAGGCCTATTGTAGTAATGTGTGGGTGTGACCATTGTTGTGTATGGTTGTCAATTATATGTGGGCCACTTTGTGGACCGGGGGGGGAATTCACTAACTGACGAATTTAAGAATTCGTCAGTGGCTGACGATTTTGCTGACGAATTCCACAAATGTGTATTCACTAAGTGACGGATGTGTATTTTTTCGTCATTTTGATTGACGTTTACAGATCGTCAATGTCAGATCGCCGTGACGAATTTTCCCATAGAAAGGATACAAAAATGGAATTCACTAACTGACGAATATTGTATTCACCCACACATCGTCATGACGAATTC
>JABWIB010000233.1:56266-78937 GCA_016617825.1 Platyplectrum ornatum | reverse complement strand
CCACACTTATTAACGAAATGCAAAGTCTCATTTTAATCAGTATATATGACATAATCCAAATGAAAAATTAATTACCGACATTTTGTCACCCAACATTTCAAATTAAGTCTGTGGCTTCACTAATTACATTAACTTTCAATTATAATAACAAATCAAATCCAATCATTGGACAGTGGATCTGAAAGGTGCGCAAAGGGGAAGACATTTTCACATATAGTAATCACAATATTTTCAAGTACATTATATTTCTTTATTTAACAACTTAAAATGCGGAAGATCGACACACTTCATGAGCATTTACACACATCAGACTGCCTTCTGTGATAGGACCCATTGAATTGGACATGACCAGTGACACGTGGGTTAGTAAACTCCTTTGGGCTCATTCATCATATTTTGCCCTCTTTGCAAGAAATATGTAGGGAGCAGTGATGGTCATAAATGGAGCATACTTGGATTACTGAGGGGCATGCAAGCAGCATGTGTGGAGCTCTGGTGGGATTTTAAGGAGCAGGTGGTTAAATGTGGAGAACATGTAAGGATCACGTGAGGAGATATGGGGTGACCATTGGAGAGCATGGAAGAAGCATGTGGATAGATTTAGTGGACATTTAGTGAAGAGCTTGGGTGAACATGTGAGGAACATAACGTAACGTAAGGTGATGTGAGGAGTAAGCATGTGGAAAGTTCTGGTAGACATGTACAAATTATTGGGAAATATGTAAGAAGCATGTTGGTGACTTTATAAAGAGCATGTAAACAAGTCAGGTAAGGAGAACATTGTACTGGCAAATTCTATATGTTCTGCACAGAATAAATTTTTAAGATTTTCCACTAATTTATGCTATAAAGGAATGGCTACAGAGATGGTTATATAATTGCAAGTTGGATGTGGTATGTAACTTTGGTTTGCTGTGTTTGCATAATAAAATTAAGTAACCTGTTAGTTATTGTGCTTATGCAATGAAAGTACTTCCTTCCTATACATTCATAAAAACCATTGAAATCGCACAGCAGGAGAGTTAGTTTTACTGCAAATCCTGTTAGCTCCAAAGTATCCACCATCTCACCATGGTAACTAGTATTTAAAGAAACTCAACATTACAGGCTTGATTAATATATTTAATTTAAATAATTGAAGATTTAACTATGGGAAAGTGGTGCCGTTCTGCTTCATATCTAATATGAAGATGGTCATAAATACTTCTATACACCTTAATTATTTTATAATGTCAAATTATTTTGCATATAAATAATAAAATGTATTTATATTATAATTCATGTTTGTATAAAATAATTATGTGATCAGGCATTGGTCTGATCACATAACTGTATGTTAATAAATACATATGCTAATGTATGTTAATAAACCATTCAAATAATAGTAGTGCAAATGAATTAATAGTTCAGTAATTGAACATTTAAGTTGGCTCTCCTGGGCTTTTTGTTTCCTTTTGGACCACACGCCATTTATGGCAGCCTTGTGCAGAAGATGGTCCACTGAGACACAATAGACTGACTGATATCTACTTTCAAAAAGGGTCCCTTATGCACCCACCTTACAGTAAGGTCTTTGCTCAGTGGCTTAGCCCTACTCTTCCTTTACAATGTGGCTTCCCTGTGCCAGGCAAGTACTAAGACTCAAGCACTACTTGACTGCCTGGAGTCACCCGATGCCCAACATTAATCATTGTTTGCAATGGCACCTGACTAAGAATCCACCCAAGGCTTATTTCTCCCAAATATCATGATACAGAACATAAATGCCACCAGGGCACCAGAGAGAGGAAATTAATGACTAAAAAATACAGTGTACAGTCACTTGTAAAGTACAAGAGTGCTATAAGAGATGAAGAGAAGATTAATAAATAAAGAGTGAAGAACAGGATTCCTATTAGAGAGTAATAGCAGTGAAAAAGTTTACAATTAATGGGTAAGTATGGCAAAATATTTCTATATGTTCCATTGTACTCCTCTTGTGCTCTGCCCTGCCTCTCACTGCAGTTCTGGGTCCCTAGGCCTTTGACACAGTGCCATGACCCAGTGCCAGATGTACTGCTCCACTTGTTCTTTCACCTGATACCCAAACTTTCCCTGGATTATTATCATGAAGGACATCATCTGTTTCCCGGCATCATTGCAGGTATAGTGTAAATGTGATTGCACTGTCCAGCATTTTTACTGTTCCTCACTGCAGTATCCAGATCTGACTACCTTGCCAGTGGTTGGTACTGTCAATTCATCTATTTGCACACTAACATTGTTCGAGCATTAACGTAGGTCGTGACACCCTCTCCATGCTTCAAACTTTGCAGAGTTTGGCTTGCTTGGGAATAAAATTGTATTTGTATGGCAATGCTATCAAATAAATTGGTTCCTATGGTATGTAGTAACTTGTGATGTATTTTCAGTTAACTAAAGTGTCCCCTACAGAGACCCAAACTAGTATTTATTGAAGCTATGTCATGTTTATTGCATGCAGTTCTTTGAAAGACGTATATCTCCCCATTTGTTCATAGATGGGGTATAGTATCACATTGCATTACTTTTCTCTAACAAAGACCATTTTGTGAAATTGGTTGAAAGAATTACTGCTCGCTGCTGTTTGGCAGGACAAGCTGTGGATGATAATGAGATGGGTTATAAACCACTGAATGAATACTTGTATTTCACTCTGAGTGTGTGCTGGGCAGTTAAATCCATTTGTAAGGTTCTTTGGATTGAAAAGGAACTCTCTGGATGAAAAGACATTCTCTATTCAATGAAATGACCTGCACTCTCAATTCCAGAGCTGAATAGGAAGATTTCCCATTTCATGTTATCTATAGGGGAGGGTGATGATTTCTTTCTCACATGAATGGAAAGGTCACCCTATGCTCACGTATGATCGAGGACTTGGGCTCTGAACTAGAGCTGTACTACATCAGATGCGCACACAAGACATTAAAACCACAAAGTTTAAAAACGTTTGGATGCCTAGTAATAAAGTGTAAATTCTGTGCATGCACTTGGCCGACGTTATGCGCTAATTTGTCAATGTACAGAACAGAGTTCCATACATTTGCAAACCGTATGGGGAGGCGCGTTGTATATTAGGATGCCCAAGCCCCACACTGTAGGGATAGGCATGCTAAGTAAACCAGCAAGGCGGAGATATGCTGATACAAGTCCCAACAACAAAACAATAATAGCAACATAGGCAACACAAAATAATGCAGTTATTGGCACCCAGGTGTACTGTTCCTAATGCAAAATAATCTACCTTATTTTCTTACCCTGCTCCAGATATTAGCAATACACATAAAACATTATATTTTATAATTTATTATAATAGTGTATAAGCATTTTATATTTTGTTTGTGTTCAGGACAGTAAGAAATAAAGGATTAGAAACATATTTTCACAATAATACTGGAAGACAGTTATAGGCAGAACCAGGTACATAGTTAGCGTATCCAACAGAAATAGAATAATGACATTAAAGGTAGTTTTATGAAAGTCGTCTGTTTTATTACCGAAAGCCAAGAGAGGTGTTGCGGGTTGTAGTATCCTATCCAGCCGCTCTGTTATCCCAGCCTTGTGCTCTCTTAAGCTTTTACACGGTGCTGACATTGCTAACGGCATGTTGTGTGCCAGATGTCATTGGCTGCTCCACACCTTTCCAGAACAAGCTGTCAGAAGAAGAGTCATGCTGTTCTGGAGTACAAATTCTAATTATATTTTTAAAAAGAACATTGATTCCTAAGAGCAAAGAGGAAGGTTAAAGGGAAGTTTCACATATGTTCTCAAGGCTAAAATCGAGATCATCCAAGTTTATACTTTTCTTATATATTTTCAGGTTAAAATCTATTTTATTGCGTTATTCAATCCAACAACTATTTTGGGGAGATAATAATGCATACAATGTCAACACAGCTCATGTTAGGAAAATCTAATTTAACAAAAAGAAATGCATAACTTTTATAAGAACAGTTCCTTACAAACTAAACAATGGAGGAATACAGAAACTTACACACAAGGTTCTGAGCCTGGGGTCTGGGACACTTCTTGTCAGTCAAGTCCCCAACAAGTGCACAAATCCATAGCCACAGATCTCATATTTAACTCTCATATGCCCCTCCTGGCCCCCCTTTGGAACGTCATATTTGTGGCTGGGTAGACTGAATTAGGATTATATCCAGCGAGCTAGATGGTATGACAAATCAGAGACCCCTGTGACCTACAGACATATATATCCCATATGAATGCCATGCCTCCTTTTTGACTAAGCCATAAACCATTAGCTAATAGACCAGCATACTGTCTGGTCATCCCAGGGCAATTGAATGGGACAGCATATTTAAAATACACCTTTATATAAGTGATTATCAAATTGAATGGGAATAAATATTTTAAATATATCTCTATATAAATGATTATCACAGCAGGGACCTTTTTTACAGCCTATTTACAAATGTGAAATGAGTACAGATGTGACACTTTATACCTTTGCTAAAATCCTGCCACTTCACAGCATTTATCGCGAAACCATAGTTATATTGTTTCGTGCCAATTTGCAATTCAACTGGAATAGCTAGGTGGCGCTGCTGCATATTGGTTACACAGACAATTGGATGTAAATGGGATTTCTACTGTAGTACTCTGTATTGTGTTCTTTCTTTCCTTCCCAGGAGATCTGCTCGCTAAGTGTACTTAAATTTAAATGTATACATTTATTTATTAACATGTTTTTTTTGTAGCATCATCAGATTACATAGCGTTTTACAATTTCAACAATCAATAAGACATGACTAGGTGGTGCCAGACAGAATGGGTGGGGAAGAGGCCCTGCCCGTTAGCACAGTAAACCTTGCCCACAATGCTTGAATTACCTTCTAAATTTAAAAATATATCATGTATCTTTGTACACACTGTCCTCACAGTGTTCACTGTTATTTTTAACTGTTTAAACTATTTTTAACTATTCTCAAATTGTGAATTCTTACAAATTAACTGTAATCAATATAGCAAGTATAGCATGAAATGCACAAATAATGAGCACCTTAGAAGCCCACATTAATTAATGTAGTTCACTTGTTAGGATTATATAATGTACTTGATTATTTATAACTTCAGCTTGTACATCGGCAAAAAAATAGCAATTTCCTGCATGTGCAGTGATTAGAAAGTTTGCTATTTTTAAGCTGCAGATCGTGTCGATATATTACAGTTATGTATCTTCTGAAATATAAAATTAAGAAGCATTTTGTTTGTAGTCACATTAATGTATGCCATGTAGTTCAAACTCATGTCTGATACCAGACTCAAAGTAATAAGATAGTTAGTGTCAGCGATTTGGATTAAGAGTTTGAAATAAGAAAAATCCATCCATCAATGCAGAAGTATAGAAACACAAATTGAAAAGTAGATTCCTGTTCAAATTTTACAATTAATACTGACAACTGACAGGTATATGTTGCTATGTTTCTATTTTGAAATGTAATAAATGAATGGGTAAATGTGGCAAAATTTTGGCAGCTTACCCATTCATTACTTCAGCATTTATTCAACACTCTTCCTGGATCAGATAGACAAACCTTCTTTCTCTCTTGGAGGAACTACAACCACTTTATTCTTTTACCTATGAGACCTCTTTGTTCTTCTCGTTGAGATCCTTGGCTGGAGACTTTGATTGGGAGCCAGTTTTTTGTTGTCACTCTTTTTTTAATCATTTGTATCAAAAGAACCATTTTCTTTTCTCTTGAATTACCCCCAAGTTAGTAAAACCTAAGTGGGGAAAGAATAGAGTGGGGAAGCTTAAAGCTTGGCTTCAGGGAGAAGATGGATCAGAGAAAAGGAAGGTTAGTGTTAGGCTGTGGGGAAGGGATAAACTGAAAAGGTTAGGGTTAGATTGCTGTTAAGGGTTGGAATGGAGAAGGGGACCATTAGGCCAGGCAGCATGGAGGGGATGATAAGGAGAATTAGAAGGTTATGGTTAAGCTGAAGAGAGGGAATGGTTAATAGTAGTGGAAAATTAGGGTTAGGATACAGAGAAGGGAGGGTTTGATTTATGAAAAAAGAAGGTATAAGGATAAGGGTTGGGGAAAAAGATGTCAGAACCGTGATTCCAATGTTGTGCCATAAGAGTCCTCTGCCTTACGCTTATGCTGCTAAACCCTTTACTTTACTCCTTAGTGCTGAGTATCTTGGTGATAACCACAAAATAATATCCTAGTGATTTCCTCCCGAACCACATAACATCTCATACGCCTTTTCCACTGACAAAAAAACCTGGTTTTATGTACATAGACCCAGGTTTAGTTTGGTGGAAAAGGGTCCCAATAAATTAAACCTGGGTAAAGGGTTTTACCTGGGTCTCTGCTGTGGACAAGGGGTGTGAATGAGCATTCTGGTCTGCATTGCTGTGTACAATTGAAAATTGGTGCAGTTGATTAGACCCAGGTGTTCTGTCTGGCAGTGGAAAAGGTGTCTTCCCTGGAAAAACCCAGGTTCACACTGCAGTGGAAAAGGGCTTTTTTTTATATTTAACCTGGGAAAAATGCAGGGTACAAACCCAGGTTTTATTCTATACAGACCACATCCAAAGGACCAGAGCACATCCAAGTGACCAACACATATTATTCCATTCCATATGCACATCGGTCTGGAATTCCGCATGGAGAATAGAAGTGAACTCAATTGTCTCTCCCCTCTTTCAGGCAGGGAAATTGACACTTGCATGTCCAGAACCTTACCCTAAATTCCTTGCGCGGGTATGTTGCCATACAAAAACAGATTCAAGTCGATCACTGTATTTATGTAAATAATTTCTATTGTGATCTTTTCTTAATGCTCTAACACTTTGTAAAAGAATGCCACATTTCAAAACCATTGCACGATTCAACCATTTATTTCAATGCAAATTAACAGTTCACATCATACAAATCAGTCAGAGACCTCAGCAAAATGCACAACTGAAATGATGAAAAAACATGTCTGTGGTATCATTTTTAAAATATATTATGAGAAAATGTTGTTTTTTTCTTGCTGTAACCATATAAACATCCATCTTAGGAGACAATTGGCCCCCAATGGATTTAGTCCATCAAAGGAAAATAATGATATCTTCAAACTCATGACTGATAACTTTACCTAAGTGCTTTACTCATTTATCTTTAGCTGAAGTTCTGTAAAAAGAAGTCAATGGATGCAAAAAGTCTCAATAAAAAAGAGGTTTTATTGTAATTGATGTTTGTCCACTAAGCACTGTAATTTCATTCCGAGTTTACATTTGGATCAAAGTACTGAGGGTGTCTACAGAGATGTGTTAGTGTGAGTCATGTCACTGTACATAACACAAATGCATGGTGTGTTCTGTGATGTGAGACGGATCACTTTTGTCATTATCTTTAATGTTATCACTGCTACAATTATAGTATGTAGGGAGAAATCTGTCTAATGGAGATAAAAGATCACACATCAATGTTTGCAAAAGAAGCTCTGCAGATTAAAGTGACTGGGACAGATAATAGAAAAGATAAGGAAAATATAATGTGATGACTTGAAAATAGTCTGGAGTAAACTTGTCCAACTTGTGAGTCTCCAGGGGCTGTAAAAGTCCCAGCATTCTGTAAAGATGGCCATTCACGAGCCACTTTATAGCCCAAATCCACCCCCACCTCCCCACCTCTACATTACACTAGGTGGGCAGGGGATAGCATTTAAATTAGCCAAACGAGGCAGGATCTTCCCCAAATTGTGCAGTCACATGGACTCCTGAATGAGTTAAAGCAGGAGTTTGTTTTCAGAGACAGGGGAGTGACGGGCGAGTTCATTACCCTCTCTACCATATGTCCGCCTTACCTTGGGGTGGGGACTTGGATCCGGTACACAGAGTATGAATTACTCACAGCAGTATTCATGTAGTGGATAGAACCTCTTAATGGTAAGTAAATAATACTACTGAAGGCCTTGATGATTCCATACAAATAACTCACAGAAAAAACATCTCAGAATGCTACAGTAATCTTAGAGTTATTTTATATAGTGTTGGTAAGTTGTGCAGATCTTTTTTTAGAGTCACCTGTTCTTAAAATGTTTTGTCCAGTTAGATCTCCTGGCCTAGATGTACTAAGCAGGGAGAGTGAAAAGTGTGGATGTTGCCCATAGACACCAATCAGATTCAAGCTCACATTCTCCAGTATGTAAAATGAAAATGAGAGCTTGAATCTAATTGGTTTCTATGGGCAACATCCTTTTCATAATAGTCGTTCTTGATTGGTTCACTTGTAGAAAGTATTTTCTGTTGAAGTATTGTCTTCAATGACATAATGCAGGCCTATGTGTTTGTCCTTACTGCTTCTTGATGTTTTATGGCATACAACAAATTTTATATTGCTTTTCCGGCACTAGAAGTTTATATAATATATAGACATTGGATATTGTGACTGCCTAAAAATTGTTTAGTGCTTGTTATTTATTTATTATTCAAAGAACAATTAAATAGCCACTTACACCCTGATTGGTTTACCATTAGTCGTAAGTTGTTTTCCTGTGTACCACATGACCATACTCAATCTCAAGAGCTTTTTATCATCAAGTTGAAGTCTTAAGGAATTGTTCTTCGCTGCTCATTATTCTCGGATTTCAGTCAACGAATATTGCTAAGTTGTTTCTGCTGATATTTCATCCAATCTGTATTCGCATTTATAAATGTGATACCACTATAACTCAGCGTGGAGTTTGGTCGCAGAGCGAGCTATTTCTGAACAATAAAATGTCCTTTGTCAAGGAAAGTCATTTGTCATCTGGTGGAATTAAAGGTTTCTAAATTCTAAGCAGGGAAAGATCATTAGAGAGTGCAGGGAACATTCTGTGTGTGCCCAGGAGTGTTTACAATATTCATGATTGAGTACAATGAATTGCAGTCTGCTGTCGAGTTTTCATGACTGTGTTTTCTTGAAAGCAACTTTTTATTGTCACCGAATAGCATTGTGTCATGTTTAAGGAAGAAATATTTGCTGCGTCTCTTTTCACACATAAATTTCCCAGTTAAATACCTAGATATAATATAATCTGCCTTAAAGGAGGGCTGCAGGCTTAATAACTCAATTCCTATACACAATGTGAAAGCTTGCTTCTTGTTAATAACCTGGGTTGCAATCATTTATATACATTTCATATAGAGGTTTTTTATATGCACTAGACATGTTTATAACCAGATTCTGCAGATTCTGCCCCTTTAAGTTATCAGAGTAAACAGAGTAAACTTAATAAACATTGTGAAAAAAAAATACATGTAATGCCTGTTGTACAATATTGGTGTATATTGGGTGGTTATTAAAATATTAGTGTTATGTCTGCATATTAACTTATGATTTCCATAACAATTATGCTATGCTGTGAGATTGGAATAGTGGAAATGTTGCCCATAAGAGATTCAATCTTATTTGGTAACACTTTTCCAATGCCGCAGCTTAGAAAATTTAGGCCCAAGACCGCATCCGTTACTAATATTGAATTGTGGTGACGATTTCTTTTAATAACAAATGTTTGATACACAATGACCACAGTTCTCAAACTGTGGGTTGTGACCCCAGAGTGGATCACGCTCACATCTGCATTGGGTCGCAACTTCCTCCGAGAGACCATCGCCCAGTTGCACCATGGGGACCATGGGGTGCCACTGTGATATATGCGTGAAGTCACATAGGATTGCCAGTTGTCATAATGCACATATATGTCAAATGTCCAAATAGTTAAAGGGGACCCTTCAGACTCTTTTAACCCCCCAATTAACCTCACAAAGCTGTATAGTTTGGTACAAAACATATACTTACCACTGTGTAAAATGATAATCTGATGACTTGGTGAAAAATATCACCAGTGCGCTATATATAAATATGTATAGGGGCAATGTTTTGCTGTAACTTGATTGGGGTTGTGTAAAAAATGTTTTTGTCAGATGGGGCCCCAGAGCAAAATTGTTTGAGAACCTCTGCACTATGAGATGCCCCCTTTCTCAATTTCATATTTTATAACGATTACTGGGAACATCACAAAGTAGCACTTTATGGGTTACTAATCAGGAGAGGATGCAGTGTTAAAGAGAAAAAATCTTTAGAAAACTGAGACTAATTATATTTACTGCTTGCTGTCAATAGCTTTCCATACAAAGAAAGAGACTTTTGTGGATTTCTCTTTTGTGTTAAGATGACTTTCCAATAACGGAAGTGCTTTCCAGGAGCTGGAGTTTTACGACTTCTGCATTGGCGACAAGTTTTCCAAATTCCCCTAGCCCTCCTCTTCCACTAACATGACAGAAAATTGGTGCTCTCTACCTACAGCCCTGCATCCGTCCTATCAGACCAGTGGTGGTTGGATCATTCAGGGATACTGAACAATCTGATGGGTCAGTGCAATTTTAAAACTCTTTATGAGTATTTAAACAAATGTTTCATGCGCTACAGTGCAATATAATCAGGTAGTGAGTGTTACTAGCCTTAGTTTATTCCTTCCTGAAGAATTGTATTATAGAAGGACACATACGTGAAATTTCCTTTATTCCTTTATGATTTTTCAGATTTGCATTTCTAGACCCTTGTAACATTTACCTTTGTCGTCTGGCTCGAAAGAATATAAGATTAAATCTTATATGTGCAGACAAATCTTTTTGATGAATCTGGAAGTGCTGTAGAGCTGTGCAATTAACAACTACTGGGAGCTTTATGGGTCTTTCTTAATGACACTTATATAACTCAGAATCGGACGTTGCCATTAGCAATTACTTCACATGGGCCATTACTCAGAAAGAAAGGCTATGTTTTTATAGCAATGCATTTTTCCTGTTTCTATCTCATTTAGTCCATTTATTGCGGCTCTTTCTAAACGATGCAGAACTTGTGTAACTGATTACATTTTATGGAGACCCATAAAGTATTGTTTAGCTACAGCTTACATATCATTAAATATATTTATATCATTTCTCTTGTACATTTTATTGTAGCTAATTTCTAAAAGGGTCTTATCACAGCCTAGGCACTAATTGGTTTAATCATTTAGAAAATGTTTTGCTTTTTGTGTAGAACAAATTTATCAAACTTATAAGGAGCACAAAACATTTCTCTTTGTTAATATTTTTGGACCAGGACTTGAGATATAACTGGTCACATAGGATGCATAATTATGCCAAAGTAGACCCAAGTAGGAGAGACCGTTTAATGTGAGGATGGGAGTACTTACCAAGCCCGGCGACAGGGGAAAATACGGACAGTTCTAATGGACCCCGAAATTCAGGGGGGTTCCATCACCCTCGCTGTTAAGGGCAGACAGTGGATTGGAGTGGAGAAACCTCCTCTACGCATTGACAGTGGCAGCGGAGATTCCAGGCAGTAATGTCCCTGTTCTGGGCACTGCTAGAGATTGGACTGTTATGTTCTGGACTCTTGCACTGCGATTGGTGCAGTCATGTTGAAACCTGGGTGCTAGGCAGCCAGGACAGAGTTCCTAGAAGTGCAAGGGGCCAGGCTATGTCTTCGGCACCCTTGTAGGCTACTGGTTTGGCCATACATGCCTCGGTTGTCCGTGTCTCAGTTGTACTTGGTGCACACAGCACATGTTGGCCTTGGCTGTTTACTGACAACAAGGGCTTTGGCCAATTAGAGGCTGGTCCACTGTCGGTTAAAGCTAATGGAATCCTGCTCCATGAGTCGGTGTGTTTCCAGTGATCCTGCATCCGTCTACTTGCCATTGTTCCCAGCCACCTTACCTTCAACTTCGCTTTCCCAGTCCTTCTTTGCCTTCTTCTGCCCCATTTCTACTTGTTCCTCCTGTACTTAACTAACTGATTCTATCTAGTGTTATTTGTTTATTATGCACTTGTGTCATCAAGGGTCTTTCTGTTTATGCACTTATTCCATCTAGTGTTATTTAGTTACACAGTTTCCATCTGTGCTATTGGTCGCTTTTCCCCTTCCTTGCCACTCTTGAAAGTTCATGTTAGTGGTAGTCTCCCGTCACTCTCACTGTAAGATTTCAGTTCCTGGTTTCTATATCTAGTCTTGCTTCCAATGCTATCTTGTCCTTATCTACCCATGTCCCGTCCCTAGTCTGATGGGGTCATTATGCCAGGCTGCAATCTGCTGTGAAGCCTGCCACTGCAAGCCTATCCCCAACATCAAGAGTGAAGACCAGCTCCCAGTTAGACTCTGTGCCTGGAAGGGTGGCTCTCTGTTCCAGGTGACAGTCCATAATACCTGCATGCCAGCCAGTGCCATTCAGCCAGTCCCAGCACCACCACAGGACAACTATGGTGCCACTTTGTGCTCTGCCAGATTTTAGTCCCCCGTAAAGTGCTGCCTGTGTTGTTATTTTACTAATTCTCCAATCTCTCCTTCACATCCGCAGGACTTAATGATAATTTACTGGAATATGCCTGATGTGTTATTTAAAGCGTTAGTTACCGTTCCTGTTTTATGATTATTGTGTTTCAAGAGCTGTGTGTGTAAAATGTGCAATAAGGGTATCATTTTATCTCCCTTCTCATTGTCTGCGTGATTGTGGACCCTATGGACATGGTGAAAATTGCAACCCTGTAGTATGTCAATGTACAGGCTGTAATTTATTCAAATACTGCATGAATCTGAACACATAACAAACAAGGTATAATTTCTTTCACAATCTAAATTCTATTGCCATAAATTTGGAAGGACACATTTACTTTCTCTATGCTGCTAGATGGCTGCAACAGCCTGTGTAGATCACCTGGGTGCATGTAATTGGTTTACCTTACATTGGCTCTTTTTTACTCAGCCTGTTCTGTTCTGTATTAGATTTGAGTAAGTTTTAAAGGTATAGGGACTGTTTAATGTATAAAATGATAAGAGTCATTTTTGTATCTGTATTTTTTTAAATTTCTGAGAGTGTTATAGAGATTATTTAATGAATATGTAAGGTGTGTGCAGAGGTGAAGCATGAATTAATGGCACCCTGAGCAGATAAATATTTAAAGTGCCAGCTAGTCCTCCCATAGTGTGCCAGCATTTACAGCTACGAACATTGTTGGTTGAAAAGAAATGTCGACTTTACTTACATGAATATTATTTACTTACATGAATATAATTTTTAGATTCTAATCTACACATTGTTTCTTACTGCACCAAAGGTCTATAGAAAGAATGAAGATTGAAGGTAACCTCCATTATCTCCCTCACTGGAATCACTCCATCTTTTATTTCCTCTCTCCGTTACACTTCCTTCCAGCCCCATCTTACTCATGACACACCTTGTCCCTCTATACACTTCTGATATCCTTTACATTACACAGTCCTTCACTGTCCCCTTTACATTAACACATCTCTGACTAACTTATTTTTTAATATTAGTATTGTTTAAAAACTGTTTTAGTATTGTTTAAAAAATGTTTTATAAACTTGAAAAGTAGTAGTGGCATATTGCTATTACACACGGCCATTGATTAAAAATTCATTAATTCTGTTAAAACCAGTATCAAAAAGCCAATCAAATTCTGTATTATCAATGGCTGCGCATGGTAGCGGCATGCTGCTATAACACCAGCATACTGCAGCTATAGATGACGCAGCCTCTGCACATATGGCTCAGACAAAAGCAGGGAAATTTTACTGTGCAGCAATTAGGACTGAACAACTTAAAGCACTTGTATAAAGTAGTCTAAACTTAAGTCATAAGCCCACAGCACTGCTATATGATGCAGGATTTGGAGTATTTTTTAAAATAGTATTTAATCATCATTTGTTGCTTAACTGGGCCAGTGAGAATTTCCATCATAATGACAGTTTATTCACAATTTTATCTGTTATGTATTAAGACTGATGAAAAATGATACCTTTCATTATGAAACCATTCCTGAACTATTATTGTAGTCCGGTCGGTAATTCTTTAAATAATCATTGCACCATAAAGAGCCATTATGTTAACTAATCCTCTATGTATTTATTTACATCAATGTGCTCTTCTAAATCCTGTCTAAATGAAGTCAGTGAACAATAATAATGAACTAAAATTAATGTGTGGTTTTTTTTTCAATTTGCAGTACACAAACAAGATAACTATCCCCCTAATTTATTTGTTTATACACCTAAATGATTTGAAAATAGGTATAAACCAAATATACTGTCATAGAGGAGTGTTACACTATAAAATATAACAGGAAAATATAGTCCATAGTCGGGGGCAACCATAAACTGGCCATTCACTAGAACGATCATCATTCTAGTGTAATTGGTGCCGATAAATGGGACAATTTTTACCTGGGGAAAGTGTCAAATTATCAGCATCATTCACTAGAATGATGATTGTTCTAGTGGAGGGCCAGCTGTCTATCTTCTGCTTTAATAGAGGGAAGAACTTTTTCTGCTCTACCAGAGCCTGGTACAATTACATACCCAGTACATACCCAGGGTCCAATACAGGCAGGTCTCTGGACATAACACTGCGCCCCCCCCCATCCCCTCACAACCGTTCACATAATGTGGCATGATGTAATCAAGTCACATAAAACCATTGAGAAGGGCGGCGGGGAGGGGAAATATTGCCGCCCGTCCTCCTGATTTTTAATTATAGGCTTCAGATGAGGGGAGAGGAAGTTCTTTTATGAATGACAGGCATCCTGCCCAGCAGAATAGATGGGGTGTCTGTCAATAATAATATTTTTTTTAACTACTTTTCTTCAAACTATCGTGTTCTGCAGCGCCCAGCACCTAGCATCGTGGCCTAGCATTTAAGTGACATTTATTTAAGTGACATTTATCGCTGTTTTTTCAATTGTAGCAGGCCAAACACATTATTGTTTAATTGGGCTTAAAATTGTCTTGTATGTGGCCAACTATAAACTATAAAATATAACAGGAAAATATAGTCTATAGTCGGGGACATTTTTTTAGGACCCACAATTGTTATCATGATTCCTTTGTTCGGTATTGATAATTGTTTTTTTTTTTCAGTTATTTTTTGTATTTCATATATTTATTTAGCTATAAAATACAGTCTTCACCACATTAACAGCTGTAATGCATTGATCTGTTCACTTGTTTCCTCTGTTTCTTGAGACTGCAGTTAATGATATATAATTCTGATATAACTGATATAACTGATGTGTTCAGATCATATTATTTTTTACATTTTGTACACAGAGAAACCTATATGGGGCCAATGGGGCCATAGGGCATAAAGCAACACACAAAATCCATCACCCATCTTATTTCTGGGATATCATTGTTGTCCACCTTCATAACATGATACGCTGTAATATGGTATCTCTGTAGGAGACAGTCTTTGCCAGGAAGTCGTTCTTGTTTTTCATCACAGAAAAGTTTTAAAAAATAAAACTATTGAAGAAAATCATTATTTACATATTTAAGTGAAACTGTGTCATTGAAATGTATTCTGTAATTAACAATCAAACAATGTGGAAATAATCACAATCACAAAGACAAAGAGAACCCATTGCTATTTATTAAGGTAACAGATTGACACATATTTTCCCTTGCGCATCTATTGCTATGTATTTTGTGTCATTCTTAGGAGAAATCGCTGAGAATCAAATCAATCACATAAAGTCATATTCTCGTTCCATTCCTGCATTTTTCATACTAATAGCTGTTTTGCAATCGCGTCGTGTGATGTTTTAAATTGTATTTAGAGATGCAGTAAAAGTTGTGTTGTATCTACCACATTATCTGAGATGATACCTCTGGTATATTTCTAAAACTTTAATAAAATCCCCATTACGAGCATGAATACCGCTTATCTTATCTTACAGTACCTGTAGCATGTAATGAGATTCTTCTATCTATTGATGTATTTTTATTGTAGCTTAACAATGACAAATGTAACAATATACCTGACGTTCTTCAATTAAGGTTGTTTTACGCTCTCCTTCTACAGTTTTTTTGAAAGCTATAAAATCCAAATATTGTGGTTTAAAACAAGCATGCATAGTACATTGGTTCTAACAAGTAAAGACCTACAGGATGACCAGATAAGCAAATTCAATTACAAGTATAGGAATATGATGTCCCTCTGTTCAGTCCAATTTTTGCTTTTGCTTTTTGGTTATTAAATCTGTCATCACACAGTAATCACTATATAAATTATTGGTTCTTGGCATTGGTTCTCATTTCCATTGTCCTTTGTATTAATAGCTGATTGCTTATATAAACATTATTGTTGTTTTTATGATAAATGTCTATGTATAAGGCACCAAAAGATTCCAAACAAAATGAGCTTAAGAACCACAGGAATCTAGTATTGCCCTTTCATTCTAAATTTAAAGCACATAGTTATTGATTACTAGTTTGTGGAGGAGACTGGAATCTCTCTGGATGGTTTAACAAATACCTGGGTATATATATTTTACAAGACTGAATTAAATACAGAGAGATCAGGGCGGTTTAACCCAGGGTCCACCCACACAATGAACCCTCCTCACACATTTCCATTTCTAGGGGCGCTAACATTACATGTGTTGAAGTGAAGGCTGGTCAAATATACAAGGTACACAAATAAAGGGTGGAGCTGACGTGATAACCAGATACATATGTGACACTTTATAACGTTTCTAAAATACCGTTGTCAGTAACTGTTGCAGGAAATGTTGCAGTTCAAACAGTAACAGATAGGTGGTGTAGGTAACAGCTAGGTGGCGTAGGTTACTTACAGTATGTCTTTCACTTGGCATATCCCAAAATCTACATGTGCAGCCATACATACCCCGACATGGTGGTATTTTAGGAATCCCATAAAGTTTCACATCTGTACATAGAAATGAGGACAGAGGATGAGCACACATAAAGGGACGTAAATTAAGGATAGACATATCTATTTATATGTGTGTTATACTTTTTATTAATGTTTGGCAGGGGCTCCCCTTAATTTAGTTTCCCTGGGGGACCCACAAACCTTGATATATGGTTGTACCCTATACAGACATGTTAGCTCAATAAATATTTGTGTAGAGTTTTTCAGACATTAAGTTATCATTCTGTTGCTGTTCTTGGTCTGCTCACCCCATTGTATCTCTGCGGATGTAATCCTGGTAGTGGATTACCTGATAGTGGATTACCTGATAGACAGGAAATGGCAGTGGTTTGCCAAGAGCTCCAATAAATACTTGGATACAGTGGGGACCAACTATTCGAGCAAAACACAGCCTGATTTTAGTATTCAGTCCTATGTAATTATAAAATGAATTTAGTATAGCAAAAATTATTTCTATCCGCTAACATCACTTTAAACATCTAAAAACCACACTTTGCCTTCGCATATGGTAGTTATTTTTTCTTTTCATTCAAATTCATTTTATTTTGTACCTAAAGATTATAATGATTTGTGAGATATTCTTATTCTCAGGAAGACATTCACCACAGGGTTTACTAACTAGTGTCCCAAATGGTAGATCAGTGAAGGAGTCAGCAGATGTCAGATATTTCACACTGTGAACAAGCAGCAATAATTCGTTCCCTCCTATGGTTGCCTAGAAATGATCTCTGTGTGTATTAGAACTAACTTATACATTTCAGAGTTGGAACATTCAACAGTTTTTAAAATCAGTATCAAATTAGAACACTTTAATATTGTTACTTGCAAAGTATGATATATCTTTTATCAGATTAAATTCATCCTTCAAGCTCCTTTGTACTCAGTTAAAAACCTGGTAGTTGTGTTTGACAGAGAAAAAGAAGACAGAGGTCCAATAAGGGTCAAGGCTGTGCATGATTTCGCCTTTATATACATTATAAATGCATATAGCAATAAAGTAGGAATGCACGTTGTAAAAAATATAAGGGAAGCAAATATTTGGGTTCTACAATTCTTAAGCCATAGGTTACGTTGTTATTATTATAGGTACTTGGAGGAAATCAACTGGTACAGGTTGAGATCCTTTTTTGTTTAGGATTCTGTAAGTTGCTGAATTTTAGATATTCTATATTTCTTTAATTTCTTTAACTTCTTTTAATATGCTTTACAACATCTAGAATCTGTGTAAGGCTTACTGGTTGATAGTTGCCAGCTTTTCACAACGTACACTTTTGCATGTGATTTATTACGCTAGGTAATGAAAACATCCACACACAGACCTGGATCTTGAGTTATGTTCAGAGGGGATGTGCATCTAAGTATGCACAAGAGTTATGAAAACAGTTTAATAAGGGCTGGGTTTAGTCCTTATGTACTTTCAAGCCTTCCACATAAATCTCATTTTAAGTTAGGGTGGTGTGGAAAATTTAAGGTAGGTGGTCTAAATGCTAAGTCCCATATGCAAAAGTAGTCCCCCATATGCACAGAATTCTATATTAGGTTGTATGCCATCAGGTTCTACTTATTGAATTACATGCTTTTTAGGAGCTTTTTTCAGCGAATATATTACTTTTATCACAGTTATATCACAATAATCTTGATAAAAATACCAATATTTTGTGATATAACTGTGGTCTTTTTTCCTTCTTTCTGGTTAGGATTCGATTTATCCTCCACAGACCACACATACAAAAAAGATGACGCTCAAGACTCCTTCTAGTTATAATTGGTATAATAAGTTTATAGGCTCAATAGTTTTGTAACACTATTTTTCACCCTAATCTATATTGCTTATTTACTTACTGTTCTGTTTATATTGCATCACATTCTGGTTATGATCTTGAATCTTAATTCAAGAAATGAAGGTACAACTACTAATAGAAATGAAAAGGATTTTGTATCTGAATGGTTCCATAAAACCAAGGTTGCATGATTGTAATCTAGTGATTAAATCATGGTTTAAATCAAAATATAAAAATTCTGGGTTTTATCATTTTAATCAGTGGTTCTCAACCATTTTAGGTATGTACCACTTACCCACTATAGAATTCTATCCCTCCTTCTTCCCTAACTGTGATCCTTCTATTAGCACATCAACTCCTTAGCATTTATTGAGACTCTTGTTTCCTACTGTTTGCCTCATATATTGGTCATGATTAAAATATAAATATTTGTGGATGTCTCGTGTACCAAATTAGTACAATCCAAAATATGCAACAGATTGGGAAAGGAAAAAGCAGATAAGCTGGTTGCAGGCTATAGAGCATTTTCTTTTGAGGACAAACGTAAGGAAATGGATATTCACTTGTACATGTTTGACTTATACTTAAACAAGTGATTGAGTAAAATTCTGAGCCTAAATGTAATTCTAGATGCAACTGTTTAGTTTTTATTTATTCAATTACTGTGTTCTTTCTCTACTTTTCTTATCTAAATAGAAATCATTGATCTGATTTCAATAAAAAAAATCTGATTTCAAGAAAATCTGTTTAAAATAAAAAAATAACATTTTTGTTTTTTTTTAAATAAATTTTTATTAAAAAAAATAAATAAAATTTGCAACCCTGATTATTACTATATTGTATTTCTTGTACATTGTGTATTTGATTTTTAATAAAAAATAGTTCCGAAAATAAAAAAAGATGACATTCCGTGCATATGCATGTATCCACAATTTGAAAGACAGTATAATCCCTCTAGACTCAAAATGAATTATTTCTCCAAAATCTTCAGAGTTGCTTTCTAAATACAATGTACAGTATAGACGAGCCCTCCCAATTTGTAAGGACCCACATTTCCCTACTGCTGCCTTTTTTCATACCTGAAGTTGGAAACGTTAAGGTAGGCTATTAAAAGTTTACCCATGAGAGGGAATTAGTTACATTTGTGGATGTGATTTCTTTGGGTCTGATCAGAAATGAAAGATAGAATGCACCCACTGCCCTCACTTATACATAGCCCAAAATAGGACAAATAAGTCCGCTTAAGCACCACGCTGGCTTTACCCATGTCACACCCTGTTTGTCACCACAATCGGGGCAAAGTTTTACTTTTAATAAAAGAAAATTTAAAAAATCCCTCAATGTCTAGCAATGTCTACCCACTTATCAAGACAAACTGGTAGGCAGATAGGATAGCGGGATAGTCATCCAAAACTATGACTGTCCTGCTGAAATGAGACCAGTTTTGAGGTATACATATTACAAAATGAAGACTTTATGTTAAAACATTGGCATCAATAGTATGGGATTACCTCACATTACACACAAACCACAGTATATATAAGTGATATAGTACAACTACTAATTCAGTAAGGGAGCATTCTAATCTCAGTGACAAAGCCTTTCTCCTTCTTTGACTCCGCAATCACTTAATGAAGACAGTGATAGAACAAGAAACCACAAAACAACTTGAGTGCTTTTCTCTCCTCATGCAGAAAACACCCCTTTGTACAATTTGATTTAATGGCTTTTCTATCGCCTTTCAGACTGTGGTATATTGTCTGTCTTCAATTCTGTGCAGTTCATGTACATAGAATGAGCATTTTGTAGGCAAAGTTGGAGTACTCTGCTTCCATTCCTGATCTTTCCCCTGAATAAATACATTTTCTTTACAGTATTGTGCCAAACAGGATGCAAGCGGCAGAGATTCTTAGATTATAATATATTGGAGAACACTGAATTTCTTTTTTTAATCATAGCTACAGGACAGAGAAACATTTTTAATAAATGTCCAACTTTGATGAATGTGCCCCATCTCCAACAGCATAAAAGATCAAAAAACAATATAATGTAAAAAACAGTGTAATTTACAAATGCCACAATAATGCAAAGGTCTCTTGCTGGAAAAAAAACAACTATTTATTTTCCAATGTCAGCATTTGTGAAGAATGTGATTTTTTTCCGAATATATTATTTAGAGGAGATTTGAATTATGGGACGTCAGCTATAGAGAAATGGCATTAAGTGAAAAAGCACCAAAAAATAATTTCAATACAATACTGTCTACAATGTACTGGTTACACTCAAGGGACTTTATGGGGCCGATTCAATGCACATCGTAAACACCATAAGGGAGAAAACTTGCGTATTTTTAGCTTGCGGCTTGTATAGCCTTGTATAAAAAAAGACAGAAATTCTCAGTGCCATAATAGACAGGAAAAGGCACACGACCAGCATTTTCCTGTCTTCTAAGTGGTCCCAACTGTGTGTCAGTTTAGCACTCTATTATAAAAGGTGCACCACTGGGCATAGATGTAACAGGAGGTTTCCATAGGTACGATATATTCCTGTACCTAAATTATGATTGCACACGCACTCCCATTGCCACACCATTCGCATGGACAAGAAATTGGTCACTTATGTGTTTAGAAGGCTTTGTACAGTTCTTCACATGCATAGTTCTGCAGAAGAGTATCATGCGGATTCGTCCATAAGGTCCACAGTCCAGGTCCATACTGTACAACTTAAAGGCTTTCCCCATCAGACCTAAGTCTGTACATATGGAGAGAAGGCATGCCCCAGGGACGCCACTCTAACTGATATCTAGATATTTCCTCTCCTATGCCTGTTTTCAGCCAGGGTTCTCAAGTGTAATGAAGAACAGTGGAGCGGGTAGTTCCAGTGCTGTATAATTTCATCCTAAGTGGGTGATGTTATTTACTGTACACCAGGGCTGGATTAACAATGGGGCTAATGGGACTACAGCCCCAGGTATATATTGTCCAAAAGGCCCATAGTGCTACAGCTAATGATATCAGTGTGATGAAGGAGGGAATGTTCTTATGAAGAAGGACACAGTGTTATTAAGTGGCCACATGTAATTGACCACCACTCATGGTGCTCACATCCGAGCATCACAGGCCACTCCAATGGGCCTTTCATCACTTTCAGCCCCAGGCCCATGTGGCTCTTAATCCGGCCCTGCTGTACACACATGCACAGGGCTGCCCCCAGACTCAGCATTCCACCCTTTAGGTGACATCACACATGGGTGAAGGCAGCTTTACAAGAGAATTCCACCCTGTACATGGGCACGGGCAATGGGTAAGTATATCATCGATTCCTACTAGTGCTCCAGTCCAGACAGAGGGGGGACTGGCAGATTGGAGTAAGTAAGAATCAAGTTTTCTATATTCTAGCCCCTAGATTACAGTTTGCAGTAGTCAGCATATTAAAGGTATTTAGTAAGGTAACTGGCTATATACACCTCTAAAACGTATATACGAATTTCTTAAATGGCAATATACTTTCTTATATCCATGTTGTATTGCATTTTTTAATTACTGTTTTATTCAATTATCAGTATTCAAAGTTTCAATAAAAATATTTCAGAATAATTTAAGATTATGAGAATGATTCTCTAATTACACCTCACATTCACATTTGCATATACAATTAAATGCCAGAAAGAGTAGACTCACTAAAATTAGCTGCGCTGTCAGCGAACTCCCATGTCAACAGTAGTACAGGAGGCGTTGATTTAATTCCTCTTATCTTTTATGCTTATCAAGTCATTTATAAGCTGAAGAAGGTGAAAGAACGTTATTTCAATATCATTCAGATGAGTCTTAAACTGTAAAACAAGTATAACTTGTGGGAAAATGAAAACAATATTGTTAACTGTGCAAATTACACTGTAGTTTACACTGCATACAATGATAATGACTCTTTAGTTGCAGTGACATACTGTATGTCTGAATAACATATACTAAAACCTAATGAGGAGCGCTATACAGAAAATATAGTTGCCAACTCTACCTGAATATCAGGGAGACTGACTGTGGATAACCTCCCTGACTCCCTGAAGTGTTGGATAACCTCCCTGACTCCCTGAAGTGTTGGATAACCTCCCTGA
>JABWIB010000233.1:6089-27954 GCA_016617825.1 Platyplectrum ornatum | reverse complement strand
TATCTGTGTGCAACATGCAACAATAAAGTATTCTCCCTGCATGCACACACTGACATTCATTTTACCTCCCCTGCAATTCATCATGGTTTTACCCACTCTTGAAAAATCTTACGATTGGATACAATTTTTCTTACCGTGTGTACCTAGCTTAAGAGTTCCTCCTGGCAATCGTAGACACCAATTATCACAAACATTTTTAGCTGTGAACTAATTTCTTGTTAAAATGAGCAGTGAGGATTACAGACTCACTAATATTTCAACTATAGGATTCATTTGTGGACAAATTCTTCCCCTGACATATTAAAATGGGCAACAATTCTTAGAAGGCTTAGAAACAAGAGAGTATTGGATTTGTCATTGTGCTGAATCATTTAGATTTTCTTTTTCTCTATGGAGTCCATTGTGTTGATTCATTGATCGTTTTATTGTGCATGGCGATCTATTGATTGTGCTTGTCTAATGTTGCAATCCTAAGGTTGGTTATACACTGCACCATAAGTTAACATCAAATACTGTGTAGCTGGCATTTAGAGGCATTGCTTTATGCACCATAAAGCAATGCATTCTTCCTGTTAATTCAAATGAAATTATTGTTACCCGACATTGTATAACCACATGGACCACATGGAGGCTTATTAGAAAACAAAATGTGCATAGAGATTAGACAGATGTGACACTTTATAATGTTTCTAAAATACTGCCATGTCGCAGTATGCATCGCTGGTTCCACCACATGTAGATTGATTTGGGACCTTTCAAGTATACTGCAGATTGTCCTGCCATTGAGAATGGTTATGTCTGTATTGATACGCCATCTAGTGGTTACTGTTTGAACTGCAACGTTTCAGAGTTACTGACTGCATGGCTCGAAAGCATATTAGCACATTGGCATACTGGGATAAATCTAGCGTCATAGGCATTTTAGAAATGTTATAAAGTGCCACATCTGCATAAAGACTTTGGGAAAAACACAGAGAGAAAAGGGAAATGGTAAGCAATATATTCAGTAACATTATCTATGTTATAGGGAGGAAAAAGTCTCCATCAAAGGTTCAATTATTTAAAGATTAAGCTATAGTCCTTGTATAAAACATTTGCATTTATAGAGACTTATTTTATAATCTTGAGCTGTAGGCTCCATTTATAAAAAAAAAAAAAAAAAACAGAGAGTACTTTGCATTTTATGGGAGTAGAACTCTTAAAATAAAATTGTCATGTAAAAATAAGTTGGAAATCTTTACTTTTCATTGGATTGTATTTATTGTTGAAACAACTGGAAATGGTATAAAGGAGTCACTACTGCGATGTGTAAGAAATATGAGGTGCACATACTGAAAAGGAAACTTGGCTGAGGCG
The DNA here is from genome assembly GCA_016617825.1 of Platyplectrum ornatum. Classification (NCBI taxonomy): domain Eukaryota; kingdom Metazoa; phylum Chordata; class Amphibia; order Anura; family Limnodynastidae; genus Platyplectrum; species Platyplectrum ornatum. Next base: position 26,598 of record JABWIB010000233.1, on the reverse strand, counting down.
CGGATTGGGCTGTAAATCTGATCTCAAGCTGTGAGTGTGAAAGGGATGGGACACACATGATCTATACTGTGCTCTGGTGTTAAAATCACACTGTCTAATAAATCTTACTTACTTTACAACGTTTGCTTTCTGGGGCATTGTTTGTTTCATTTTATAATTATTATGTTTTGTCATGTCAGAACAAGCTGTAACTCAAAGTGACATGGCCAATATCCCCTGAAGCTTCCCTTCGTGCTCCATAGTGATGAATGGCATTAAGCATGCCACAGGAGAGGAAAGAGGAACATTGTAAGGAACTGTCATACTGACAGTATGGAAGAGGAGAGAACGCGTACTTCCACAGCTTTCATAATGATTCCACAAGATGAACACTATTACACTTAGTAAACTGCATCAAACACATTTATTCATCACGCAGGAGATCTCAATACATCAAAAAGTTTTAAGCAAGAGGGTGGTCCTGAGTATAGATGGGCAAAGTCATTGGGTGCTGGGGGAAGGACTGAGGGTGACAGCTTATAATATTACTGGGCACTCCATGAATAAATGCCGCAATGTATGCATGGAGTGCTGAGCACTGTTTTACACTGTCAAACTTTGACAGCTTTAAGACAGTGCTGGCAGGGTGGCTGCTATAGGCTTGTTTAAGGAGTGTTCTTAGGAGAGTGGGTTACTTTCCCAAATTTGACCCAAAGTGGGTGGTCTCTTACCACTTGAGAAAGGGCTAAAAGCAGCCCAAAACGCGTCAAGGTGTGGCTGCTCCTGCTGACGAGTGCTGTTCCTGTTTTTGGACTCCCGGGATGGTATGGGACTATGTATACACTTTATACCTCTCCATGATTTTATCACCGGTCGTTTAATAATATAATGTTTTATTGTTTCTACCATTTTAACGAATAGTTTTTCTCTCCCTAAATGACACATTAGATTTAATACGGCTTTGCGCTATATTTACGTAAGGGAGAGAATTTGTGTCTTTTCAGCTCGGGGCTCATAGAGCCACCTATAAAAAGATGCAATGTGTGCTGTGCCGTATAAGAAAAAACGCACAACCAGCTTTCTCCCGTCTTCTCGGCACATTGAATCGGCCCCTTAGTGTATCATGTCGTCTACTTTCATAGTTCTGAAAATGACTTAAACTACCTTTTACTCATACTAATAAGAATTAGTAAAACAGAGTCACATTCGAACCTTGTCTTCCTGCCTCCTCCTGTACTGATCACTGTAGTACAATATAATGTCCCTACATTAAACGTGTTACTCGTAATGCTATACCGCTTCAGGGACATATCTAATAAAGAGGTGTCAGCTCAGAAATTAATATCACGTCCAATCGGACCACACCGAAATTGGTTTTAAAGTTCATGTTTTTCTACTTTTTCATTAGGGAAATTGGATTCTAGGAATTCTATCAAGATATTTGACCTTTATAATCCAATTTAAAATATAGGCAGCTCTTGTGTTCCTCTTATATTCACTGTACTAATTTTGGGGCAATTTATGCATTTCAATTGAATTCAGCTGTGACAAACTGTTGAGTTGGGCTAGCGATGACGGATTAGATGTTTCATCCTTCGCTTAGTAATTGCTCTTTCTGAACAGATAAATTGATTTGTTTGTTTAAATAAATTTCTTAAACCTACCTATCATTCTGGAAACGTCTAATGTACTGTACACCGTGGAGCAAGTTATAGCTTCCTTCAGTTTTATGACACTATATAAACTTCAATAGGACAATTAAAACAAAGAAGGATTGTGTGTCCAGATAAGAGGCTAATGTAATTATGTGGACTGGATCCGCTTCCCTTGAATCACAATCTGACTGTGTAGTTTTATGAGAGCGTCATCCCGCTGCTATGTGCTATATAGATTTTCCTTGTAGAAAGGCAATGTAAGGCTATCACAGGGCTCAGTACTTGGATTATCTTTGATATATTGGGTTTGATGCTGAGTTGGACACAATTACATTAAGAATCCAAGGCATAAAATAACAGATTAAGGGATCATGGTAATAATCCTTACATCATAGGTGCTGTCTTTCTGACACACACGTATCCAAACTTGTCGTTGTCAGGGAACCACAGCGGGATTAACAATGGGGCTAATGGGAATCCATTGTCATATAGACCCATAGCGCTGCAGTTTATGGTACCAGTGGCATCAAGAAGGGTGCAGTGAAATTCAGTGGATCACATATAATTAACCATCACCACTCACAACAGTGGTCAAACCCACGCATCAATGGCCACTTCAATGGACCTTTTACTATTTTCAGTCCCAGGAGCAAGTGGCTTCTAATCCGGCCTTGCAGAGAACCACTGTAACACTAAAGTCATGGCCCCCTCGAAAGCTGGGCCTGGTGCATTATCTCCTGTGCGGCCATAGTTACATTGTCTTGCCAACTTCATACATGTAACACTAACACACCAAGTCAAATGACTATAAGAATGTTGCAATTCTGTGGTAGACGTACACATGCAGAAGGAATGATGCTCAGCAGGTATACCCGCACAGGTCTCCATGAACCTGAATATTGTATCATGCATACAACAGGCTATTCAATTTAATTGTTGACTGAACAAGAAGAGCTCCTGTCTAATTCCTCGGACGAACCTGTCATGTCGCAATTATTGCCTAGCCTAAGCCATACTTTCCAGTTATCTTGGAGGCTTAGATAATGACACAATCTTCCAGTCATATTGACAAGGCATTATAGTTAAAACACTTTTATTCTTCCTTTTACCTCTGGTCCGCTGTACTGTGCCAGTAATGTAGCACATTTCAGAATATATACAATTCTGCAAAGAAAATGACTATCCTGCCAGCTCTCCGCTTGTATAGAGCAGAACGTTAGCCTCCAATACTTTTACATTTACATTTAAAGATTAAAATGAAGAGAGGCCTTATGCCCATATCAGCACAATCACTTTCTAAAATGAGGTGTGCATCTTTCAGATTTGATATAATCATATCTGTAATGACAAGACAAATCTGCTGCTGTTGTTCCGAGAATGTGAATAATGTCCAGCGGCTTTGACCATTTGTCTCCTAAACTTCTTTAAGGTGTTCTGATATTTTTAAACTGTCTCCAATAAAAAGATGTAAATAAGAATACAGAAAAAAGTTAAAATAGTCATCAGTGTATAATAAATGTATAATAGAGGATTTTAACACACTAGATAAAGAGCAATAAAAATACAGGAAATCACGACTAGTTGTATGCTGTAATTGGCTTGCAGTATAGTAATACATTTGGCATCACAATGTCATGTGATGCCAAGGTGCTCCCATAGAGGACCTGGCAGCGTGTCCCATTCGGTATGTAAGACATAGATGCCGGCTCTTCCTGAGTATGGGTGATCTCCCTGACTATAGCAGCTGCAGCCTCGGTGCCTGATTCCTACATGCAGGAAAAAGGCATATTCCATTTCCCTGCATGCTATCCAGAGGTGCGTGTTTCAGGTGATCTAGGACTAATGCCCTATAGTATCCAATCCATGTGTCATATTCATACAGATCAGTGGTCAAAAGTGGAAAAGCAGACATGGCAATATTGAAAAACAGACAATAATGGAAGTGAATGACATACCCCGCACTTCGAACCCCGATGCAGAATCCTTCTTCAGATGGCCATTTCACAATATGTGACCTATATCTAGTGTTTAATACAAAAAAAGATAACACAACAGACATAATATGCAACAGTTATAAAATAAAAGGAGAAATACAGAAGTCTACAGAAGTCTGACTTACTGAATATTTCAGATCAAATGCTTCTCTCTCGGAAGGTTCCACAAATGACAACCTCCTTCTCTCACAGTCCATTCTTATCCCCCATACCAAAAATGCACTCAGCCATGGAAGTACAGTTTTTGATCTTAGTTCCTTACAGACTTTATGATAGACAAAAAACAACATGTTTCCCCCAGCTCTCATGTCATAAAACCATTAAAGGAAACCAGACCTGGTCACACAGAGGTGAGTTCATATTTACAATAGGCATGTTTTATACACATGTAATCCTCCCTATATCACAACAATGCCAATAGCAGTTAAATATTGAAGACTCTATCTGACCCTGGGTACAAACTGCAAGAGGGAATCTAACCACTTGGAGCTACAGCAGAGGTAATGCACCATTGTACAGCATTTTACTTTGAGGTTAGTACAGCTTTAAGGCTACAGTGAAACACGGAATGAGTAAAACTTGTATCAAACTAGTCTTGTATCAAACTCGTTAACTTTCAAGATAAGACGCATTCATATACAATGGAAAATATGAAAATGTCAAGTGGTGTTACATGTTCCTCCTCTTTCAACTGTTCAGTCTTTGTTCCATTTCACAGGAAAAGGTGCCTGCCCCAAACCATTACCATTACAGGCAGATGACACAAGGATGTTTTCATACCAAAATTGATTTTTGGAGGAGAGTTTTACGTTATAGTCTATTTCAATGCTGTAATTATCTTCCGGCAGAAAGTGCAGAGGAAAGATGAAGATGACATTCTCTTCTCATTACTCCCTCCATTTCCAGATAAGTAAAAAGCATATAAAAATCTGTCTAAAGAACTGAAACAAAAGGCTGGTCCTCGAGATTCCAATAATACATGTAGGTCAGATTTTAAGATAAAAGGAATGTTTAATACATCGTCTCTATGGAGTCTCTACATTCTACATCATGTTATATATCATGTTCAATTTTCAAGTACAGAGATTTAATGACTTGTTACCGAATAGGTCTCAGCTTTTCTGTATTAACAATATTAAACGCCATATGAGGGGTAATGGTTCAATGTTAGACATTTGTATGTAATCACATACATGATGTAGTAGAGATAGACACGTAGTGAAGATCAATTGATTGATTAAATGGAATGTATGTAAACATGTGGGTCAGGCTGTCTTTAATGCTATGACCCTCTGCCTCGGACAGGACAGCTGTGTCAGGTTTGAGTACCAGTTAATGAATAAAAGAGCAGCGATGTGTTACGGGATGCTGCAATAGTCACAGTGGCACAGTGGTCCCTTGTCAGTTTGTGCTTATTGTAGTGTCTGCTCATATCTGTTCAATCTGTCTCTGTCCAGTATGTTGGTCTTGTACTCTGTAGTGTTCAGTTCATTTCTGTGTTGTCCACCTTTTCGATCCATAGAGATGACTGATGCCCAAACCTCTGCTATTCCGTGTGCTGCCGGGGAGCTGCGACACAAGCCTATGCCAACTATCAGGGCTCTAGAAGACCCAGTTGGATGTTCTCTTGGTGTGAGGTTAACCTATGTAGCAGAACACAGTGAATGAGCTACGGGGCACACAGCAATGATATGCAGATGGGGCTGCTAATCACTATAATGATAACAGAATGTTACATGCACGCCTACTGAAATGGTCACAAGTATGAAAAACAGGTTTTGCATATGTACATCTAAAGATGTGTATAAGTATGTGTTTTGTAATCAGAATAGATTATAAAATCAAGAATAAAATTATAAAATCAATTGTATTTTACTGCCTGTACCTATCTTGAATTGGAGCCTATGTGGCAGTAAGATCCTACCTGGTGATAACTCTTGCTTCATTCACTTTATTAGCCTTGTCTAGACTTAATGTTATCCATAGATAGTTTCAGACAAGAGATAAAAATAATAAGTCTTTTGGAAGAAAGGCAATGAAAATAATAACAGGTATGTCATTTAAAGATACGCATTAGACAAATAAAGAGATAAGATGTATTTTATTTGCCAAACTTTATATATGAAATAAAAAAAATATACACTACTTTCACCTGCTTTATATGCTAAATACTTTTTATCCAGAAATGCATTATTTTAACACACACACACACACACACACTCATATATTTATTAAAAAAGGGAATAGTAATGTCACACTCACAGAAAAGAAGCACATGTCAATACTCTATAGGACATCTCAATAACTTGACACCCTACAGGCTAAACTACTTTAATCAGGCTCCATTTACTCCAATTACTTTGTTTTATTACTAAATCCAGTTTTAGCAAAAACAAAAGGAGAGAACTTGACCATCATTGTAATACTCTTCTCTTCACAGCCTAACCTTAACCTTCCCTTTCTGTGAACCTTTCTCTTCCCCACTGCCTAACCTTAACCCCCTCCTTTTATTTAGTCGTTCTTCCCCAGCAGTCTAACCATAACCTTCTCTTTCTATGAACTGTTCCCTATGCGCAGCCTAAGCCTAATCGTTCCCTTCTACTAACTGCAATTTACCCATGCAATCACAAAGTTAACCACTCTCTTCATACACCCTTCCATTCATCCTTGGAAAAAGGGGGGGCAATTCAGATCTCTGGATTTCATTTATTGCTATTGCCAGCAAGAAATAGACTCAATAATCTTGACAATAATATTTATTGTCAAGATGATCCCTGGTCTCTCACTACATATCAAATATAGCTGAAATGCAAGTATTACTTGTAATAATGTTCCTCTAAGCTGTTTGGAGATACTAATTAAACCTGGGCGCAAAGTGGGGGTGTATATGGGCGTATGCCAGACCATAACCTCTTCCACTGATTTAATTGAAAAGCAAAATATCTGTTAGTTTTTATGTTTCCATACCGCCGCTTCTACATTTCCATTTCAACCAATGAATTAAAGAATGCAGGACTGGAACAAGACTCCTGTAAAAGGGGCATCACTCTTCCATGTTAAGTGTTTCCAATAAAGAGGCAGGGTAGGTTGGGAAGTGGAGGGCACATACATTAAGGGGAAGATTGAGGTTTTGCTTGCGAATGTCATACAAAATAGTTAAGCATTGAATAAAAGTAAAGGGATGAAATGTAAGAGACCCAGGCCCAGCGACAGGGGAAGACAAGGGGGACAGCTGTGATGGGCTCCGAGCTTCAAGAGGGTCCCATCACTAGCGTTACCACCCTTTCCGCTGCCACCGGCATAATGGATTAAATACCATTAAAATGTAGCCGGTCACAGAATGAACACAGGTATGGGGGCTGTTCATTGGCGTCCTTTGCGGCTTGGATCACCACATAGGAAGGCTGACGGATATAAGTAAGAGCATGTATAATATGTATGCTATTTATTTTTTTCCTCCTATTGAGGGAAGGGTCATAAATCTGGGTGTACCGGGTGTACCTGAAGAGACCTGGACTGAAAATAAAATAATCCTGGAAAGAGAAGTTAACATTAAAGTTTAATACATTTCATTTAAAATTTACAGATTACAAAAACTCTGGCATCTATTAAAGTCACATCTACTTCACAAGAAAATTTACCTGACAACTAAACTCCAAGTGGAAATAGCAATATCCGCAGGGATTCTCTATAATATGACAGTAGCAAATATATTTCATGGACAGTTTTGAGATTGAGAGTTGGAGCAGGACAGAATAATCTGTTATTCCAAATGATCTGAAGTTTCTCTGAAGCTGAATTCTATCAGAACAAACTAGGAGATAATGTTCGTCAAACCTAATCTGAATGTTTGGAGAAGCGTTTGGCCCTCATTTGTCACTCTGAGAAATTAAGCAATTATAGAACATAAGCAGGATGCTGAACTGCAATGTACCAAAAATCAATTTAAGAAAATATTTAACTGACAACTAAATCTCAGCTAGATCTCAGCTAGAGATACTGGGAGCTCTTTAAAATGTCATAGGCTAGCGAACGTTCTTAAAGACGGATACAAAGTGGAGCGATAGATCAAGATTGCAAAATGACTGACAACTTCTATTTTTTACAGGTGGAATGAAGACCAAAATCTCAGTCTTCTGCTCTCTGTGTAAATTCAGACACAAGGCAAACTCTAAAAAGACTAAACCCGTCAAAACACTATACAAAAGATAGACCCTATCATGAGGACCGAAGGCTGGATTTAATAAACCATAGGGAAGGTGGAGATGTTGCCCGTCTCTAAAATGTATTAGAAAAGTGAGAGTTAGAATCAGATTGGTTGCTGTGGGCAACATTTTACATTTTCTGTTTAGTAGATCTATGCTCTAGTATTGTAATCAAACACCAAACAACAGTATAGATTTACAATGAGGTTTCCTCACAGTTTTTTAAGTAGGCTTCCAGCCTAAGCCTAAGCATCGAAACCAGGTGTGGTAGCTGGAGGCCCATCCTTCGCTTCTATGCACAACTCCAGGGACCCTTTTCTCTGGCACCCTGACCTCCCAGCAGCGCAACCGGGGGTAAAAAAAAACATTATTGCGCATAACCAAGCATCATGCGCGTTTCTTCAATGCCACAATATGTGACATCACTGGTGCAATGCTGTCATTGGCACCGAAAGACGTCTGCCATCGGAAAGCTGAAGAGGAGAAAAGAGTGCTGGAACCCCCCTCTTCCCAAGCCATGCTGAAAACTTCCCTCCCTTGCAAGCCTTGCTGGACCCCCTGCAATCCCTGCTGCCATCTTTTGTTTTTTTACAATATCAGATCATAGATCATACAACTGATTAATTAGGAGCTACATGCTGACCACTGACCAATAGAATTTGTAGAATCTCATCATTTAACCAAACATTTTCCCCATTAATATAATTTTGACGTTAGAGCAGAATATTTCCATCCATGCAATATTCTTATAAATCATCAATCCTGCTTGCTATGTAAATGCATTCATAATAAATCTCTGTTCAGCTTAGAATGTGGAAAAGCAGATGTTACTTAGTGATTTCATGCTTCAGACACCGGTGAGTTCTCTTATTAGTATTCAACTTTTTTTTCACATGCAAACATTTTATAATAACAACCAGGAAGAACATGGCAGTCTATTTAGTACTCTTATCAGAAAAGCAAAGCTGCACGGGATACAGAATCATCACTGAGCGTGACCAATGCGTCCTTACTGCTTCATGCACAAAAGAGAGAAGATGCCCAAAAGACCATGACCAGGCATTATGCGTAAAATGTGACAGGGTGTTTACAAAGATCGTCATCTTCCCAGAACAATCAGAGATGAGCTATATTCTTCTCTTCTTTTTTTATTCTAAAAACCCCATTGGATCATATTTAGGACTCCGGGACACTGGGCGCCATCTTTATCAAATGTCAAAAGGGAGAGAGCAGTAATATGAAGATGACAACTGTACTTCTTTCTAAATGTGCCACATGTGTTACTTTGCACTGTTATAGACTTGGGCTCACAACTCTAATACTATTTGCAACTAATGAAATTTACCTCCCCTGCTATTAAACATGGTTTTGACCAATCTTGAGTAAGTCGTTAGTGCCTAAAGACCCGAATCTGGCCCAATGGATCTGATCCTGTTGTTATAATGACCGTTATGTTGTGGGAGGAAACAGAACCAATGGTGACTTTCAGATTACCAAAATAAAGATGGGTAGTTCATGCAAGCCGGTAATTGCATCAAATACCCAGAGTCGTGGTCATCTGAACGTGGTATAGCTTACTGACAAATTGGGTAGTAGCTGAGTCTCCACAAATTCTCATGCAAACCTAAACAATTACATATACTCAATTACATTGTAATAATAATTAATATTCTCTGAGTCATGTAATAATACTATTAGATACTATGCGAACGTATACAAAAAAACCCCTAAAAGCCTAAAATTGGACTAGCAATAAAATAAGCAATGACTTAACGAATGGGCTCGTGTCCAGTCCTAATGAAGTTCAAACGCCAGTTATAAGTAATAAATAATGGAAATCAATGCTAGGGAAAGCAGGTTTCACACTATAGTAACACACTTTGGCTTTTCATCTTCAGTCTTTAAAATGCAACCACGAAGCTGAGTAAATATTTATAAGGGGAATATTTCAGTTACTTCCATTTGATATCTCTGACTATTCTCATCCAAGACTCATATTTTACAGTTTGAAAGTATTTTACATGATAAGATTCTCTTGAAACCACATACTAATTGCAAAACTACTTTTCAAGTTGGGGCTCACAAAATGTTAAATAAGTAATCAGTGTCGGCTGGTTTTAGCTTCTGGTGAAAGCTTAGAATGAGTCCTTCAGCTGCAGAGTTTCCCAATCTGTGTTCTCAGTAGTTCTGTCACGTTGATATTGAAAATGTTCTAAGAATAAATATAGAAAATGCTGAACTCAAGTAACTTCCTATGCTATCAGGGGCCATTTGCCTTAATCCTGCTATTCTCAGGCCGCATTCTTTTTTATTGGGTTCAGTGGAGAAAAAGTGACACGCATATTCTTAAAGTCACCATTGTGTGTCTACGCATTGCTTTGTCAAGTTGTGGAGAATAAAATGAAATCACAGATATGATTTAAGGCAGTCACAGGCTGATGACAGGATAGCTACGTGGGAATCTCTGTACTAAATATGGAGCAGGGTTTACTGCGGTGCTAATTGGAATAGAGTTTCATAGCTAAATTAAGCACTAAGAAGAGCTCTGTCACAAGGTAAGACAGATTGACCCTTCATTATTAGTCATTTGATTCAATGGTGCTCAAGTGTTAGAATATTTCCTGGGCTGAGCTGCAGTAACAGTCATTTTTCACTTAATGCAATGGTTCAGGGGCCAGTATGGAAATATAAATGTAAATGTAACAAATGGAATTTACTGTTAAAGCAGTAGGAACGGGATTCTTCAGACACAAGTGATGAATTAACATTGGCTTGGGTCACTTTGACATATAACTGATTTATGGGTAGCTTTGCATATGCTTGAGCCATGTCTATTAAGATGATATCTAGTGCACAAAGCATTTACTGTATTCCTCTCAGTATCCAAATATTGATGGTAATATTTGGGCCAGAGTTCCAATTACGCTGGGTTTGGCAATGGCAAGTCAATGTGCTGAGAGGCAGAATACAGCAATTAGCAGGGGAGGGCTGGGCCAAGGGGCAGGAGGACATGCGCCCCCTGGGCCATTGCCCCTGAAACTGTTTTGGGCCACTGGCTCTGGGCTTTTTGGGGCCAGCTGAGAAGCAGACAAAGATCTTGGTCACTCTGAATATGGATTACACACAAGAGCGGCCAGGGAGCAGTGTGAACATACATCCTAGCCCACAGCCAGACAGTAATAGCTGGGGCTATCCACCAGTCATACTGCTGATAGCTATTCTGCCTCCAGCTTAGTCCCCCTTCACAAGAAAAACTTGTAGGCATATAACAGCGCATGTGACAATTAATATGAACATGCACAGGGGTAATAACACTAATATATACTAAGCATTGTACCCTGAATCAACGTCAGTGTAACCACTTAGAGAGCTATCCACATTAATCCAGAGAGTAGAGCTAAGCTATGGAGGGATATCTGTCCAGGATACAATATGGGTCGCAAGATAATGAACAGCACCCCTGCTTTTAGTCAGTGGATTTTTTAACCTTTTCACCTCTACTCACAGGTTAAAAAACACCCCAGGTTTATGTGTGTATGTGCAGGCAGAACAGAATGACTGTGTGTAAGAGTAAACAATATATATCCTCTATTGCCTTTCACTAGCTAATATTAACTGCAACAGAATCTTTTTAAAGACATTACAACCCGCTGTATTATGGAAAATCTTTAATCGCTACACTAAATTATTATTACTGTGCAGTCTTTCACAGCATTCACCTTGCCGAAAGTAACTGGAAAGTCACAGCACACGTCCTTGTCATTGGAGTTTTAGACAAAAAACATCCTCTTAAGCAGATAAATAATACGCCAGATAAACCCTAAGCATAAAACCACACAACAGGACAATTTTTCACAACACAAAGCATGGATTACATATTTATGTATTGTATCTCCAGATTTCAAACTACAACTTCATTGTATACCAGGAGGCAGAAGTTACAGCAGTTGGGAGCCTGTATTGTAGGGGATTATTCTATGTCCTTTGTATGTTTTTTAATTTGAGAGAAACATGCAGACTATTAAAAACACTGCAGGGAAAAGAACGGATTGTATGTCGAATACGCTGTAACAACAGGAGCGGAACTAGCGGAGTGGCAACCATCCATGGCACCATGACCCATGAAGGCTTAGGGGCCTGAAAACTCAGAAGTACCAAGCCCCATTGGAAAATAGAAATGAACCTCCACATTGCTGTCCAGCCTGAAACACTGACAGACACGGCAACTCCACTGTACATATATAAACAATTCTTTAAAATATATTTAAATAGATCAGGGTGTATATTGGGGTATGTCATGATGGCACCTCTCCCACTGATTGAAAACTGCAAATCTTCATTGACTGCATTCTATGTTTCAATACCGAAACTTCTGAATGTCCATACAACCACTGATATAGATACATATTTGTATGTGTATGTATGTAAGTGTATGCAGTGTATATTTTGTGATACAATGAAGGTTCCTCTTTTGGGGTGAATGGACACCTCCTAAAACACAGCAATCAGGAATCAGGACACCAGTCGCAAATTTTTTTCAGCTAGTTTCATTGTATAACATAAGACAAAACAAAACACACAGCATACTACTCACATCAGCATGTCAGAACATCAGTCAGTGTCTCTCTAAGGCCAGCAGCCTGCTCCCAGGTAAGAGACAATGATGTCACATGTGCAGACAGTGTCGGACTGAGGTACCTTGGCCCCACCAGAGGAAATCATCCTTGGGACCCACCCTCAGTTATAAAGAAATAATGCTAGGTCTGGGGGCCCACCGGAGGATTCCCCTGTTCTCTGGTGGGCCAGTCTGACACTGTGTGCAGACTAATTTTATCTGCTTTTAGACCAACATCCCTAATACCCGTACTGGGCCCAATGGATGGTGAATCCTACCTTCCAGAAGAAGAACTGGATTATAGGGGAACATTTCCCTCCTGGGATGCTCTCATCTTGGGTTATTTTGTAAGTCAACCACCTGTTTTAGAACATAGAACCAGATCCAGACTTTTACTGTCACTGAATCAGTAGTATCAGGAATTCCGAAATAGACCCTTTTTTATGACTTTCACACCATTCACATGTAAAATGGGGGGATTTGGAATCAGAGGATGGCGTAGTATGCCCTAACAATCTAAATACTCTCCTCCTCCCTCATGCCACCCCACAGACAGAAAGGCTACCAGTGCCAAAAAACAAGAACATGTAGGTCCAGATCAATACAGAGAATGTGAAGCATACATGGCTGTAGATTCACTTTTGCACAGGCTGTTGACACTCCTGGAATTTTCAGGAGACTTCTGAATTTCTGAATTGCTCTCTGAACCTCGGGAGAGCCAATAAATCTCCCATATTTGAAAATTCATTACTAAGCCAGTCTTACCAATTCTGCCAGTCCCAGGCCCCACTATTTCTGATGGTGGCCCTGTCTGGTCCTATATTATAACATCCTATTATTGTAAATTAAGTGCTTATATGAAACATAACCACCATATACATTGTACATAGCTATCGCATACCACTGGAGGTAGACAAACCATGGCTCAAAGTGGGGGTGTATACGGGGGTATGCCATATCCGCACTTCGCCCACTGATTGTCAAACTACAAATCTCCATCGACATCTATTATAGTATGTGTTTACATTCCGCCACTTCTAAATGTCCATACCCCCATTTCTAATTTTCCCCTTTGGCCACTAACACAAACCACTGTATAGTGGTACACTATAATTGGGCTGGCTTATATAGAGTTATAAAATTTTCAGAAATTTATATTTTAATCATGAGCAATACTAGGGAACAAATGCTAAAGAGTAGATGTTCTAATAGCATGATCATAACAAGAGTGGAAGAGACGATGGGTTATTAGTGAAATTAAGTTGAGGGTGATGAGGACATAATGGGATTGGTCAATGGTACTTGAGTCCATTGTAAAGTGATTAACTGTAACACATGTAAAAAAGAATAGAGAACCTCTGTTATATATATTATAATGAGACATTATAAAGTTTTAATCCTGTGAACATAATAATACATAACTATACACAAAAGAGTGAGATACAGTTGTGGACAATAGAGGTTCTACATGTGGAATACAAAGCACCTGCTTATGTACTGTACCTAGTTATTAACCCCTGCATTATGGAACTGAGTGTTGCCAGCTAATTCTATTATCCTTACTAAATATTAAGAGTGATTACAGAGCAGTAATTGCCATTAAGTGGAAATCATTTGATCCTGATTTCTAAAGGTGACATTAATAAACCCTACTGTAGGAGAACCAAACATGCTTTTATTTCTGCTCTAGAAACAAAATTACACAGCATGCCGTTGCGAGATGAATGCAAAAACTGTGAAAAATAACTTCATATTTGTGCTTTCAAAGCCGCAGCATAATTATTTTATTCCTAATGGGCGACTAGTGCCCAATCTCCGGCAATCAATTATTTTTCTATCTCCATATACAAACTACTAATGGAAGGGAACGTAATGCAGAGATATAAAGTCGTCTTGCAACACGTAAATCAGTGTTAGGGTGCGTTTCTCATTAAGAGAACAATGTTTGCGGAGTTCATAAGAACAGCTACAAACTGCATTTTTAGAAACATTTTAGGAATATGGACCATTATTTTTAATGGGGAGATTTGCACCATGTATTATTAATGCTTATTTATTAGGCGTCTCAACTTGTCTGCAGTACCATACAAAGTGGACATACAGACAAAAGGACTGGGTGGATGTGAATCGTGTTCCCTTAGTGGAATCCTGCCAGTTCTATCAGTTCTATCAGAGAGTTAAAGAATATTTCACGGTGGTCGAAAACTGCTATCAGCAAATTACAGGTTTGGTTTAGTCCATGGCTCCAAGACAAACTGAATATTCACAATGGATGGGTTTGTCNTGATGCTTGATAAGGAAAACTAAGCAGATATATTATCTTTTTTTACTTTACGTGACAGGTGCTCCAGCTCTTAGAGGGGCGACATTAGGAGAGAGGAGCTCCCAGCACCTCTAGAAAATTGTGAAAAGCACTGCTTTAGCCTGTGGCCTAAATGTACTAAACAGGGAGGTTACAGGGAGATTGAAAAGTGGGGATGTTGCCCATAGCAACCACTCAGATTCAAGCTCTCACAGCCCCACTTTTCAGTCCCCCTGCAATCTCCCCACTTAGTATATTTAGGCCTATGTCTCAGTGTGACAGGCTGAAGATTACTACAATCTTCTGACTATAATTATTAAACATGAGGGGCCCAGAATTTCTCTTGGCAGCCATACCGTGTTTCCCCGATAATAAGACACTGTCTTATTTTTTTTTTTTTGGTCCAAAAAAAACCCATAGGGCTTATTTTCAGGGTAGGTCTCATTTTAATTAACATTAATAGAGATTTATATAGACAGTGCTTTTATCCCCATCATGCACCCAGTCCTGCTTTTTTCCCTATTTTGGGGTAGGGCTTATTTTTGGGGTAGGGCTTATTTTCGGGGTAGGGCTTATTTTGGACTGTTTCACAAAAAATATGGTAGGTCTTATTTTCAGGGTAGGTCTTATTATCGGGGAAACACGGTGTATATATAACACAACTTTCAATCTACATGAATATAACAGGTGATTATATATCAGTTTGTAAAATAATCAACCACAGACATTTAATCTGGCAACGTTAAAATGAAGCCATGAACGTGCATTTGATATATTGTATATACAGTATATATTTAATTTCACATTATGGAAGAGAAACCATACAATATGGTCCTGTCTTATTCTGTTAAACATTCGCTTCAATGATATGAAACTATTTAATAGTAATTCTAGTTTATTTTCCCAAAAGCCCTGTCTGCAATTAATTGTTTATTCATTATAATCATTTTAGTGATCTGTATTTACAGTTGGAATATATCCCAGAGATCTTTTGACCACACAGAAGTGATTAAGAGCTAATAATAACACAATTTAACAAAATTGCTTTGTGTATGTTACGGAAGGGTTGAAATAAGGCAAAAGACAATTTTCAATCTCTCAGTTTAGTTAATTTAAGCCACAGTATTTGAGGCAGGTTCAGTGAGGTTAAAAGTATACTGTATATGCATATACAAATAAAAGCATGTATAAATCCTACATATACATATAGGGTCGTATTTTCCACAAGCAGCTTTTCTTGCATGCGCATCCAGTTGTTATGCGTATGCTAGGAGATCTGTTCAATGGATCAGCCCCCATGTGTACAGGAGTTGGATGGTTTGCATTTCAATTTTAACCAATTTCCCATATAAGAAAGAACTAAAGTCCTATGAAAATGCCTGTAAATAGTTTGTATCATTTCACCAGAGTTGGCGAAAAACCAAAATGATGGCAGAATGGGGGTGGGGCAATCGGCGCAATATATGAAAATCGTCCCTGAAAGGTAAGGTTTCCCTTCCCAGAGATAGAGCTCCATATTCATACTTTTACCCTGCCTTCTTGCTGTATGGTCCAAGTCATACAGTAAGTCATGCTATATTAACAACATTATTATATGTAAAAAGTCAACGAGCCAATTCAATTGCTGAACAATGGAAATAATCATTTTATAAATATTTTGTTATCACATAACTATTCTTACATTGAAATTTCTTTGATTAAACCAGCAACACTGTTGATACATTGCTTACATTATCGTTTTTGCCTTTCTTAAGCTGGCCACACACGAGAAGATTATTGGCACAGTTCCACAACTATTGTGGAACTGGGCTAAAAACCGTTGTAGTATGTGGCCACAAAAACAGCAATAAAACACCAATTAAATGCTAGGATCTATCCAAAGATAAACTTCTTCCCTCTGCTGAAGCGGGTGAATGGTGGGGAAAATTGCCCCGTTTATTAGCACCAATTACACGACAGCGATCATCAATCTAGTGAATGGCCAGTTGTACAGCTGCTGCTTTGGATCATCCTTGTCCATTGTATGTGACCCAGCCTAATAGATTTCTTTTGCCCATACATTGGTCAACTAATAGTCATTGTGGTCAATCTAGTCAGATTTCTGAGAATATTAAGTCTTATGGTAAATGGAGCTGCTAAGGCAAAGACCAGATCAAGCCTGTCTATAGTTGCTGCCCTCCTGATGTCATTGGTGATATTTATACTTTTCTGTTTGGTATTGTTACATTCATTCTACAGTCATTCTGCTTCTACTGCTCCTACTGCTTTATTGTAAGACCTAAAGAATTAAAGTCACCTACAGTCAGCTTTAAATTCCTTTATCACATCATGTCTCAGCTCTGCTCTGTTATGTGTGTGTGTGTGTGTGTGTGTGTGTCTTCCAGGTTTCATGAAATTCTATAATAGCCATAATACCCTCAGAATCCTTGATCTAAAACAATAAAAACACAATCTGTTTCCATGTTACCATCTGTATTTGTTTCGTTTAGACAAATATACAAGAAAATTGTGTTCTGATCAGTCTGTTACCCTTTAGCTCTAACACGTGATCTCCAATGTGTTTCTCTAACAGACTGGCGCAGTAATAGGGTCGTGTGACTCTATAAAAAATGTAGAATTAATACATATGCTCCAATTTATCATTATAAAAACAACCATTGAAGTGGAACAAATAGAACATGAAGTAGCTGGGGGTATTCAGTATTCATAAAGGGGGATTATTGATCAATACAATCCTTATATTAGATTCTTCAGTCATGGCAAAGAAAAATACTCGGGCAAGGTTCGTTGTAATTCTGAAAAGAACAATCCAAATATATATTTGTTTGACTTTTAGTGGATTCAAATACAAAACATAAAGAAGGAAATGTAAAATATAAAGGAACCAAAATCCTTAGACGTCTAGACAAAATTATTGGCATCCTATAAAAACTAATTAGATTCCATGGATAGAATTCATTCTCTAACNGGTTTTGTCTATGGGGAGTTGAACGCGCTCATTCTTCTGTTTTGTGTCAATGTGGTAGCGTTACATAGAGACACGAAGACGGCCATAAGAGAACAGAAATATTCCGCAAAGGCAATCTCCGGAGACCTTGATTGCTGGTATTTGCTTTGTACAGAAAGCACCTAGGAATGGTTAAACACTAGAGGCTGATACAAAACCTGAGAAGATGTCTGGAAAAAGCAGATGACTTCAACCGAAGACAGAAGACAATTAGTGCAGAAGGTTTAAATTGCCAGTAAAGAAGGTCAGGACGTTCATGCTGTATTACTGGAAGTGACTGTGGATGTTATGTTGACCAACCCAATATTATTATTATTATTATTATTATTATTATTAATATAGTAATAATAATATTAATAATACATTATTAATAATTAATATTATTTATAGACTGACATTATTTTGGTCAGTTCTGTTTCATGTAATGGGATATGTCAAAAAGTTAATGTATTGAATTTGAATAGGCTACATATTAATGTTTTAGCAATTTTTATCTTGGGGCTGATCCAGAGTTGCACCTTTTTTTAGGTGGAAGTGTAGACCTGAGCCAATCCAATTTGCAATGTGACGGGTCCATGTAAATCTCATTTTATTGCATGCAGAGAAATCACTATGCTTTTGCACAAAGTTCTCACATATTCTCATATTTTTATGTTTTATTTGTAAATTAAAGTTGAGCTAGGAAACTTCACCTCTCAAATCTTATTCTACTTTCACAGTTTATACTTGCCTCCCCTGAAGCCAGTGGTTGGTTTTGCCCAGGTCTACACTTGCACCTGTTTTGCCCTTACTCCCAAACACTGGATCAGCCCCTTCTGTTTAGAGAAAACTCTATTATAACAGATATAGGGGCCGATTCAATCCCCGTTTTAGACGCGAAAAAGCCAAACGTGCGCTTTATCGCATCTATTACGGTAGTGAAATCTCGCTGATTTTTATACACGCCTCAATGAGGCGTGAACGAAAAATTGCGAGTTTTCCTCCCTTACGCAAACAGCATAAAGGAGAAAAAAATTCACGCGAAGATTGAATCGGCCCCATAATGCAATGAACTGCAACAATGTAGTGATAAGGTCCTCCAAATGCTTCGCAATGCTTTCACTATCTTGACAGTGGTAATGTACTATAGTGACACAAGGATGGCCATATGAGCACAGAAGTAAATGCATGAATGAATGAATAAATGAATAAACAGAAGGGTGCTGACCTTCATCTTAGAATTTACATTTTGACATTTAATATTGTGCTATTTAAATTGAACAGAATTGTAATTTGACATGTCCTTGTTGTGGCTTTTTGTTATCTGGATTTGTTATTCTGGATAGAATGTGATCCAAGTCTATCCAATTTGGCTAGAAATTGACCCATTTCAGTGTATAACGTGAAATGAAACAGAAAACAATACCTTTTATAATCATTCCATGTCATGTGATAGATCTCTGTTTAATAGTTTTAGCACCATATAATGGGGAATACAGACAGATAGAATGGGTGGGAAAGTTAACATTATAAGGGAGATTTGGGATTAGATAAACAGGAGAAATCACACATACACATACACTAGGGACAATTTAGTTGGCTGAGATATGGGAGGAAACTGGAGCAAATGCACGCAGACACAGGGAGAACATACAAACTCCACACAGATGGGGTCTTTATAACATTAGTTATAAAGGGAGACTCTATCAATAACGATCTACAGTTTGTTACCAGTGTTGCAAGTTACAATAGGTTCTACTATTAGCTGTAATATTTGTCATAAGTATTATTTATAATAGGAAAGACTACCGTATGTTATATCAGGTAGAATGTTTGTAGAAGATAATAGGCACTATTGTCCCCTTGTCTTCGCGTGCCATGATTGTGAGACATTGTTACTTTTTGTTTGTT
This sequence comes from Platyplectrum ornatum, assembly GCA_016617825.1. NCBI lineage: Eukaryota > Metazoa > Chordata > Amphibia > Anura > Limnodynastidae > Platyplectrum > Platyplectrum ornatum. Next base: position 6,951 of record JABWIB010000233.1, on the reverse strand, counting down.
GTATATTTTGTACCACAACTGTTACTACTGTATAAGCAGTAAAGAAATAAAGGACTTGCATAATATTTATGCAGCAATACAAAAAAACTATTATGTAAAGCATTTCAAATAAAATGCAATGATCGGTCCAATAAAGCAGTATGCAAAGGGAATGCATTGTGCATTTAATTGCAAATGGAAAGCTCATTTGGAAAGCCATGCACTTTGCTATGGTACATCAGAAACTCACCTGATTTTTGGCTTCCAGACTCAGCATTAATATATTCGCAGAAAGCGGTTCATGGAAAGTTCAAATGTCTGCAGTTACACAAGGCTCCAGGTTAAGACTGGATCACAGCTGCTCACATACACACATCCCTATGGACCTGCACAATGAGCAGTGCAGATGCTGTCTTCCGTGCTGTGCACAGATCCTTGCTGACGCTAGTGGGGAAACCACACTGCCAGGGAATATATAGAAGGGTTATATTAATTATTATATGTAACTGATAAAACAGCACATCCACAATGCTAAATTATCATTAAAATTGCCATTTTGGTATAAAGTGTACATGGTAATCTTGTACAAAATGTACTTTGATTCATTTGTAATCGCCACTGTCATTTTCGACATACATATAGATTAGAGTTAATGTCAGCTGTAGCTGTATTTATATGGACATGGGGGGGAATTCACTAAATGACGATTTACAGAAATCGTCAGTGGCTGACGATTTTGCTGACGATTTCCACAAATGTGTATTCACTAAGTGACGAATGTGTTTTTTTTCGTCATTTTGTTTGACGATTACAGTCGTCAATGGGATATCGCGGTGACGATTTTTGCAATACAATGGATACAAAAATGGAATTCACTAACTGA
>JABWIB010000232.1:120685-135746 GCA_016617825.1 Platyplectrum ornatum | reverse complement strand
GNNNNTGGGCNGAGATGCAGAGCGTCTGTGCAGCATAACTAAATTTGATGAGCGCAGCTGGCAGTTATTAACAACCGGTTCCGAGAACCAATACCAACATCAGGAAGAGGTTCTATAGATCCGGTGAGAACCTGCTGAATCCCACCACTGCTCTGGACAGCCAGGAACCTGGGGCCAATAGCTGCAGCCGTTAGAAACTCTGCCACGGGACATGGCCAGTCAGGAGCCTCGCGACAAATCGGGGGATGTTGATTGGCAGTGGAGGATTGGATGGAGGGGTGATTACAAGGATCCTGCAAAGACAAAGCAAAGCTGGCTGCACTGATAGTTGCCTATCTGACATATGCCTAGGGCCACTTCTGACTGAAGCCACTAAACAGGGCATATAGTCAACTAACCAGAACTGAACACAGTATTCCAGGTGAGGCCGCACCAGTGCCCTGTAGAGAGGCATTACTACTTCCCTCTTTCTGCTACTAATTCCTCTCCCTATGTAACCAAGCAGGGCCGCCGTCACGAGCGGCCGGGCCCGGGACTCATAGAGTTCCGGGCGACCGGGCCCCCCACAAAATGACAGGACGCTGTGACGTCATGACGTCACGGCATCACTGCAGAGGCCGTCGGGCCTTTTTAAAGGCACATAGACGCCAAATATGGCGTCTATGTGATGTTCTGCTGGCTGCCGGCAGTGGCCGGCGCCCAGTACAGGGCGCCGGGCCACTGCTGGGGGGTTGGAGGGACGGCCGGGCCCGGGACAGTAGGCCCGGCTGTCCCCCCCCTGATGGCGGCCCTGTAACCAAGCATCTGAACCTGCCCACAATAGTTACATCTGTATGTGATGAGACCTCCACTCGTTGTAATGTAGTGTACAGAAGTATACCTTATGCTCAGTACAATATACATAGTATATCATGCAGATGATAACACTGTTACTAGTACGTTCTAGAAAGCAATATAAATAATCCATTTCATTCTATGCCCTGGACAGACACATCTCAGAGCTTTTATTTGTTGACTGTTCTATGGACAGATTAAACACAGAGCGATGATTCGGGAGAGGCCGGGGGTGCATCTATAAGACATGAAGATGCATTTTTCATGCCTTTCCATCTTTAATGTAAATAATAAAAAATGCAACTCATGGAAGAGATGAAACGATAGCCGAGCCTTTAAACTAAACTAATTTTTCTTTCTGTCAGAATTATTGACACTGAGATCCAGTGCATTATTTTATATATGATCTGTTTGTAGCCATACATAGAAATATACATGAATAATGCATTTTATAGGCCAGTGTTCTCATGATTCATTTATATGATTGATTTTTTTTTAATTATGTTTTAACTTTTATAAATATTCAAACTGGTCAAGTTATAAAATAGCTGTCCAGCAGTGAGATCAGGAACATTCACAGCATGTACCTTAATGTACTATTAAATAAATAAAAAATAGAGGCGTCAGAAAACGATGTAGATGTAGAATCTGCTCCCAATGCATATTTCTCAGTACACCCCATAGAGGTTATGCACATACCACCCAACATGTGGGTGGGGGCAAACTGAGCCCGAATCCACCCAAACCTGCCCCTTTGTAACCACCGCTATCGCAGCACATATTAAGTTATTGTTACATTTAAAGCAAACATAATCAGGACAAGCGAGGTGGAAGGGACAGCGGGACAGTCACCAAAAAGTGTCCGCTGAATTCGGGACACTTGCAAGGTATGGAAGCCTTTACACTGGTGGTTACGTCAATCTGTCAGCATAGCACAGCCTCTCTTCCTGCAACTCGCCCTAAAGTACAGAGAGCCTACATTTACTAAGCAGGGAGATTAAAATGTGGGGATGTTGCTTATAGCAACCAATAAGATTCAAGCTCTTAGTTTCATTTTACATACTGGAGAATGTGAGATCGAATCCGATTGGTTGCTATGGGCAACATCCCCACTTTTCAGTCTCATTCAGTTCATTAATAATTTCAGACTTATACCAATGCTCCATTTTCCAAACAAAGGCCAGAAACACGAAGACGCATACTCACCTAACCGGACAGGCATAGAAGTTTAGGTTAAGGTTAGTCTAAGGGAGGGGGATAGATCATAGAAGGGAAAGGTTGGGGTTAGGCTACAGGGATGGGATGGTTAGGGTGATGGAAGGGAGGTTTAGGGTAAGAATTAAGAGGGGGGTTGGAAAAATTCACCTGCCGGCATTGGGGATTTGACAATTTATCGGCTTTAATGTGTCACAATGGTTTCTCTCGGCAGTGGTCTATATTCAAATTGTATTTGTGTGCAGGGCCGCCGCCAGCATCACCCAGGCCTGGGACTCACAAAGTCCTGGACGGCCAGACCCCACACATGATGCATGATGTCAAGCCTTTATAATGCAGTGGCCCAGCACTCTTTCCTGCTGCTGGCAGCGGCCGTCACGCCAGTACAGGAAGCCGGGGAGTTGGGGGAGCGGCCGGGCCCGGGACTGTAGTACCGGATGTCCACCCCTGATGGCGGCCCTGGATGTGTGTAACAGCAATAACGGGACAGGGCTGTTCAATGCGACATCCAACTAAAGGAGAACACAGGGAATATATATATATATATATATATATATATATATATATATATAGAAACCATTCACTACTCCATCCCGTTATCAAACATTTGTACAATTTAATATATATTTTACAGAATATTACAAGATTTTTTAATATACATTTATGTAATAAATTACTATCACTTTCATTTATAGTCACTGAAATGATGGGGTTTTTGTTTCTTTTACTATTATTTTTTGTTTCCACGATTATTTCTTTTTATTTTCTTTTTCTTGTTTCTGATAATATTCTCTGTCACAGTTATTTTTGGTTGATAAGAGGGCACAGGGAACATCTCCCTGCGTCTGTCTGATGTTTCTTTGAAGTGACATATCATATATTTTCAGAAGTGTTCTCAGAAGGGTAATGTAAAAATGGCTTTTCAGGCACTCCAAGCTGATTTATCGCTGTGCATTGTCTGGGGAGATCCTGGCACAGCACGTCTGTGACACTATCATGCCTACCAAGCTGATGAACACAGCGCCAAATCCTCTCCTTGTTCAGGAGAAGCTGGTGGCACATTCTAAGCCACTTAATGTCAGGTAAAGAAAACATTTTAATGTTCTCAGCCACATACTAGTCTTCATTACTATTGGTGTTTCATACTGCCTTGAGTGCATTTTAGATGCTGCCTCGAATAATAATATGAATACGTTATTCAAATATTGAAATGTAATGGAGCCAATAAGATTATTATTATTATTATATATTTATTTTTATTTATAATGTTTATTTATAAGACACCACACAGTATCCTCAGTTATAATAGGGAATTATAGATTGCATTTTCCACAACGGACTGAATCTTAAAAAGAGTTGTTTTCCTACTGTGTTTTCNCGATAATAAGACCTACCCCGAAAATAAGCCCTACCCTAATAAGCCCTACTCTGAAAATAAGCCCTACCCAAAAATAAGCCCTAGAATTCCCCAGGACTGTGGGGCATGATGGCTATAAAAGCAGGACTGGGGGTCATGATGGGGATAAAAGCAGGACTGTTTATATAAATCTTTGTCAATGTTAATTAAAATAAGGCCTAGCCCGAAAATAAGCCCTATGGTGTTTTTTTTTTTGGACCAAAAAATATGACAGTGTCTTATTATCATGGAAACCCGGAAGAAGTGGAAAAGTATCCACAACGGTCCCTGTGTCCATCAGTAGGGCAGGTAGAGGTGGGGGGGGTGTATAAAGTGGACGGGAGGAGAAATGTAAAGAATACAGTAAGCGCAGTGCGAAAACCTTAAGGCGGATTCATACGCATCTGCATAGTGCGGGTTTCTGCACCGGTAAAAACCTTCTGTAGACTTAGATCTTATTAAAAATCAAGCAACTTCCAACATCTCCTGTTTTCAAGATAAGGATATGATCATCTTTCTATGTTATGCTATGTAAAAACCTATTAGTATAAATGAATAATTAATAATATTTCCCAATCTGTAGGATCATAAGCATGCAGCTGACCCTGCTTAGTATGGAATTTCTACATAGGAGGTTGGGACAATTGTCTGAATGATAAGGGTTAGCCAATCAGCATTCTTCTATTTGAAAGAGTTGTTTACTGAACACCTTTCACGTAGAATATTGTAATGCCAACACTTTGGCATAAGAGAGTGGACATGGAGAGAGTCAGGAGAAGGAGTGGGGACATGGGATGGGGGATCCAGGAGGAGAGGGGAAAGCACATAGCCAGGGCAATGGGGACAGAGCAGGAAGGAAAGCAGATGCAGGGCGCAGGAAGGAAGGAGCGAGAAATGCAAACAGATCAAGGTAAGTGAATAAGTGAATGAGAGCACTGGGAACGGGGACCAAGTGGACAGAGTGAGTAGGCAAAGGAGGGACCAAAACAAATCTTAAAAACGGAAAACACGTCCTCATCTTAAAAACCAAGAATTTTTTTTGTCTGTACTCATAATTTAATACATATTTACATTCTATAGAAGTGGCATGTTTCGGCTTTATACTGGATACAGATTTATAGCCATCTGCATTTTATGTGGGCCACTTAAATCTAAAGGTACAGTCCTGCTCATACCTGATAATAAGACCTACCCCGAAAATAAGCCCTACCCACATTTTTGCAAAACAGTCCAAAATAATCCCTACCCCGAAAATAAGCCCTAGTGAATTCCGTGACTGAGGGCATGATGGGGATAAAAGCAGCCCTGTTTATATAAATCTCTGTCAATGTTAATTAAAATAAGACCTACCCTGAAAATAAGCCCTATGGTGTTTTTTTGGACCAAAAAAATAATAAGACAGTGCCTTATTATCGGGGAAACACGGTATAACTCTGTCAATGCCAGGTATTGTAAGTGGCCCCCTCTCACCCGCTCAGCAGCCAAGATTAAGCAGACAGGAATCCAATATAGCCACAGTTACCAACTCTCCCTGAATATCAGGGACACTGCCCGGAAAAGTGGGTGACCTCCCTCACTGAAATGTTGGGCAATCTCCCTGATGCTGATTCAGGTCTGGGAGTCATGGCTGTATGAGGACAGAATTTAGAAATTGTCTTGTATTTCTATAACAATAAAGACAGCGCATCCTATTTGCAGTTTTGATAATTAATATTGAAAGTGTCTATTTACTGACAAATAAGCAAACAATGGGTGGAGCTATTTAAAGGACACACCCCTTTGGTGACCCAGGACACACTTCTTTGGTGCAGAACCTTGATAGCATTATCCCAATCTCCCTGATATTCATTTGCAAAAGTTGATGTACGCTCTCTATTATTTTCTCTTTGTTTAATTAAAAACGAGACCAGTTTTGCTGGTATAAATAATGGCGATAAGTAATGGCAAATCTCTGTTCCACATGTTTCTGTTTAAACTCTGGCGACTGGACCAGCCCCAGACCTGTTTAATGAACTCACCTTACAGTATATACACTCTGCAGGTTGTACCAAACACTGATTCACGAGCTGCTGTATCTGCTGGAGGCACTGGAATATAAAGCAGCTCTCCTTGGATTTTAAATACTCCATAGCCAGCAAAAGACTTAAATAGCTCACTGCAAATCCTATGCATTTATCTGGCACTCTTCCAAGCTCTTACACTTTTACAACACTTTCCCTAAGTTATAGTTTCTGCCTGGCTAATGTTAGCTCTGTGTTACATCTTAGTACAGCATTTGTTAGCGTTAATGAAATGAAGGTTGCGAGGTGTTTGTAAATTAGCACTCGTGTATTTAGCCAACAAGCTGCCTAGAAAACATTCATTTTAACACAACAAAAATAGAATAGAATAGATAACATAGATTAAATCAGGGCAGCTGACTGAGCGGGGGTGGGGCCGAGGGCATTTGATTATGCAAATCATATCTAAAGCCCCACCCCTTCGATGGAAAATTCATACTTTGACTATGTGTAGGCGTGATTGGATGTCATCAAGTCCTGTCCCTCATAGTGACGATTGCGGCTGAAGCCGATCATTTACATTGAACCGCCTTCAACCCAGGTCCCAGGAGATTTGCCAACTCTGATGGGGTGGCGGGTTTATATATCTGAATGAATTCACCTTAAAATGCACTTTAATCCCAGACATAATATTAATCACACATCAGCAATATCAATGTCAGTCAGAAATAGTAATCATTTAATATGGTGAAACTGGTGCAGCCACACCCATTCCTCCCCCGAGGAGTTTTGAGGAGCCTTTGCGAATGGGCATAGACGTGTTAACCAGGGGTGCATGTTTTTGCTGAAATGCACCTCTGTATAGAACGCACAAGAAAGGACAAAGAGATTGTGGCTTTTATAGTCGCAGTCCCTGCCCTTTCGGCTCATTGCAAAATTGATGCGAAAATCCGGCATACACACACTGGCACTAATACTAAATAATTTGAATTTGTTTTTTAATGGTTTTACAGCATTGACAAACCTATTCAAATAATTTTTAATTATCAGTGGCCGAATATAGGAGCACTAGGCCGCTACTACACCAACATTTATCAATAAAAACAACCCCTTACTGTGAAAATAAAAAACAAAACACAAAACCTATTTTTAAACAACATTCTTTATTAAAAATAAAGGAAGCATTTCTTTTTTTCCCACTTAGAAAACAGGGACATTTCCATGGTTCCAAGTGTATGGCGGAAGCGAGGGCGCATCCCCCACTAGATCGCAAACGTAAATGAGACCTACCCTGAAAATTAGATCTACCTAATTTTTGTAAAACCGCCCAAAATAAGCCCTACCCCAAAAATAAGCCCTCACCCGAAAATAAGCCCTAGCGAATTCCACAGTTTGCAGAAAAAAGTCTCAGGGGAATGATGGGTATAAAAGCAGGACAGGGGGGCATGATGGGTATAAAAGCAGGACTGTTTATATAAATCTCTGTCAATGTTAATTATTTTGGACCAAAATAAAAATAAGACATGTTAAATATGCCATCTATCTGTCAGATGCGCAAGCAGTCGATGGGCATCCATGCCCCCATCTTTCCGCTTGTGCTGCTGATCTGCTTTCCAGATAGATACGCAGGGCTGGATGTTACTCTGCATGCCCCCTTATCTGTTGTTGCGTCTAATGCTGGAAAACACGTATCCAGCTAATCTACATGAATAGCTGCAAGAAAATTGGAAGAATTCCTTCTCCACAACATGAGTGCAGCAAGCCGCTGGTTCACTATAGAGGAAGCTTCCTCCCCTTCCTGCAGACATGTCACTCAGACGGTATGTTAGCTATAGTCATTTCGTCTGCAGTGTGCGGATTGTCAGCTGCATTGTTCCTCTCAGTGTGATGTGGATGGTGCAAACAACTAGGATGGATGATTTTAAGTAATCGCTCTGACATAGACTGATTACTGGAGTAACAACAGTCATTTATCGTTGAGGAGTAGCCACAGCAGATGACATATATTACAGCGGTGACACAAGGAACCCTCATGACTAAGTGAGGGCAATGCGGCAGGGAGTCTGTTAATAGATTCTCTCTGCAATTCCCCTGTATAAATATTCCATTTCATGTAGAAGTGTGGAAAGTGATAATCGTTTAGAAGACATATTATTCTCTTCATTGTTTCAGTAAGAAATACAGAACGTCTGACTTTACTTGACTGGCCTCGTCTGACTTTACAGTGTAGTACAGTAATGCCACCTAAAGACATAACACACGTTATTTGGTCAAATGCGAAATGACAACATTAAACAAGCAAATGACAAAAGAAAATCACATTCTGCAAATACGAAACAGTGGAAGGTGGCTTGTGAATATGATATCTCAGGGATGAATGCTATACGTGAAATACAATTTTCCAGGTTGTAAACTGGCAGTTGCACTTATGGTTCTACAAAAGCTGCTCCATCTCATGTTGATTATGCATGCAAGCTAAATATTTACTATATGTTCTGTTTTTTGGGTTGTTTTTTTTTAAATAAGACAGACAAGTAAAGTATAATTTTGCAGTTATATTGGCTTCTAAATCTATTTCACTCTTCAACCATACCACCTTCAGAGAACTGAACAAAAATGGCAGTCACTAATAAGATGTTGTTCATGTGTCCAGGTGGACCTCATTCAACAGGGCCAAGCCAATGAGCTGAAATTAAAAATTACTTAACACTCGTAAGTTCAATAGTATATATGTCTGGATCTGGAAGTAATTGACCTATCCCACCTTGCTCTTAGATCTCTTAGAACACATACTTCTCTTTCTATACATAGCACTGAGCACTTTTACCAACCAACTTTAATGGTCCATTGTATAATAAATAGCTCTTGGACCTATGTATCAATCCCTTATTTCCTATAGAGTCCCCACCCAGTCTGTCTGTTACCACCCAGTCATGACTTAATGATTGTTGCGATATATAACTTGATGGTGCTATATAAAAACCTGTTAAAAAATAAATCATAAATAAATTGGAGCACTGGTCACTAAATTTATTCTGGAGATCCCAAGTCCTTTGCTATGTGATTTTGAAGCACAGTACGCCAGGTTCAGGTATGGCAGCAGTACAAAGATCCTGACCCCATGCAAATGAGCTGATTTCAGTTTTCTAAATATGCTCGTTGGGTGATAACTATGTCAGACAATGGGTCAGATCCAGACTTGAACATAGGAGCGGAAATTTACAAATTCATGTTGATATGAATGTTAGTGTTTGCATGCATGGAGATTACTTTACTTTGCTTATTATACTGACCAGCGTTGCAAACTGTTATTTAGACTTGAACAGGGAAACATCATCTCAACTCTAATACTGTTTTGTAGAGCATTTACCTCCCCAGCAATTCATCATGGCATCACCCAGGTGTAACTTTCCTCTCTTATTATCAAGTCTGGATCTGGTCCAAACTGCTGACAAAATACTGTTGAGGCATTTTATTAAACATAACATAGTCTGTAATATCAACTAGCACTTTGTATACCGTAGCACCATACTGAAATTATCCTGACAACATGATTAACCAAACTATCCTCAATCCAAGTTAATTCCCAATTAGGATAATCAGAGATTTACTGTATACAGTTCACTGAATCCAAACAAACAATTGTTACACCACAATTTCCCTCTCACATGCTCCGTATTTCAAAAATGTCCTCAGATGCGGCTGATTAATATTATGGTTTCCTAAAATGTATTAATATCATACTTGCTATCTGGGAGTGTCAGCACATGTTGGACCCCTGTGATAATAGGTCATCCTCCTGCACATTATTTTGGAGAATAGTGGATTGTGTTATTACTTTGTTGTCAGTAACAGGAAGTGAGGTGTAGTAACAAGGAAGTGATGTCACGCTATTTTTGCTGTTTCCTCCCCTAATAGGCAACTATTTTTTATTTCCTATTCTGGGATAGGGTTACTCTGATCCTCCAAGCCGCTTTTCTTACGATAGAATACATAATTCAAAACATGGTTCCTCCTAACAGTTATTTAACATCTCTTCTTAACCAGCAATATCATTTATGACAGTTAAACATTGCGTCGCTATTAAGTGATTTTGTTTGACCATTTTTCCTGATTGTTATCTCATGCATCTGTGCATACGTATAGGTTGGTCTCTTAATAGAACACATATATTTCAACCTGTCAAGACAGTGTAGCCTGGCATTTGTGAGGGTTTACAAAAAAAAGCAAAGGCATTTCCTAGGGCAAGCGCTGCCAGACACCCTACATTTATCTTATCTCCGTTGATGACTTTCCTTTTATCTTGAATTGATTTGACAATGACTCTATGATTTCCTGTACAAATTACCCTTTGAAAGTGGCAGAGCCGCTTGGCAGTGATCTTCATTTAATTACTGAGTGGATTATTAGCATACAGTTTTTTTTCCACTCACTTCTTTATATCTCCTAGATTGCGCTGACATTTTCTTTTCATTGTGTGCTGCAACTTACAGAATACTAAATTTTATGCAGATTGCCTAGACTCCCCCCCACACACCCCACACCACCTTCCATTTCTTCACCTAACGCTCCCTCCTCGACCCACGCTCATTTAGTGCGTCTGCACTGAACATCTTGATGTAGTGTAAATTACAGATTGAGTATCAATGGAGTGTCTGAGAGGGACCAATGTTTTTTTTATTCACATAAGAAAAAAAAGAATAAAAAAATTGAAAAAAAATCTCTTATTCTGAATGAGCCTGAATGTGTATTAAAAAAAAAAAAAAAACAGACCAGTTAAATAATTCAAAAAGGAATGGGACAAAGATAATATTATAAGAATATATAGCAAAAAATATTTTACATGTCTAAACTCTCCCAATTAAATAATTAAAAAACATTATATATTATAAATTATATTTAAAATAAAATAAATGCAATTAATATTAACAGACAACATAGACATTGCAACCCTTTTGTGCTTTCAAATAATAATTCTTAAATATAAAAAAAACAGCTGAGAGACTAAAGAGTGATCTGAAAATGCTTCTCCATTATCATTTTGTTATGTTACCTTTATCATAGGTTGTAATGCACTGTTATTGTCAATGGCATGACAAGCATTATTTCCTTTCGGATAAATCTGATATGCAGTGTTGAGGACTGGAAAACTGTTGTCACTTGTTAATTGTTATGTATCCCTGTCAAAAAGTATAAAAAAATAATAATGTTAATACCCTTGGAAGAAAGCGCACGTATAGGATGTGCTATCCAATGATTGACATATGATTGCAGAGATATAATTTTGCCTTTGCAAGTGGTAATTTCNCTTAGATGGCCACAATCTCATATTTTAAGTGTTATTGTTTCTATGCAAATGCATCGTTTATACCTTTTTAGTCATGATGATATTCACACATATTTTCACACATTTCAGGAGCAAGAAAGTAAATGATACATTTAAAAATATATTATATGGTATCATGTTATTTATATTATTCTTATTTTTACTTTTTTTTTAATATAGATGACTAACAAATTCTAGTTGATCAGTAAATAACTGTGGATTCCATATTAATGTTATAGAACAACAATACTTAATATTAACATTTTAGCCAATTTGTAATCGCAGTTCATAAATTAGATTTAAATAATGCTAAACAAAATAATATACAACACACAGAATAAAAAATATTTATAAATATAATTTCTGGAACCAGATACATCTTAAAGAATCAAAATAGCAATGCTTTACAATAGCAATGAATTAATTACACTTATACTGATTATCTCATGCGTCATTTAGTTCACATACAATAATTTCATTTAATTTGCAAATGGAATTACGCATCAAATACTTATATTTGCATAAAATGCTTTTATGGCCTACATATAAACATACAGATCTTCATGCATAGCATTTGTATTTACTTGTATTCTCGCAAAACAATGTAATATAATTAATTTTAGTTATAAAACAATATTTAGTAATAATCATTTCAATATTTATGAAGGGGTTTAGTTAAAAAAGATAATAATCATTTTACCTTTCATTTTCATTACCTTTTGTAGTTTTAAATTAGTCTTTGTTCTCCATCATAGATGACAAAAAAGCTTTAAACATAAATGCTGAAAGCTTATTTAATTGAAAAACGAAATAGTTTTATTTTTGCAATGCTATATATTGTTTTTTGTTTAGTTTTTAGTAAAGGGGTTAACAATGGCTTTAATTTGGAATTAGCTATTTTAGATTTACATTTTGTATTTACTAAAAAAATATATTTTGTTTGTAATATGCTTATTTGTTTTTTAGTATATATGTTATTTATTTTGTTGTTATTTATTTTTAATGATGAGCATGGAAATAATATTTTTGCTGGAGATAGATATCTAAAAACTTTTTATTTTTGTACATTTGTATTTTTACAATAAAATTTAAGCAGCGATTTAACTAGCTAATAAACAGATAATGAATCATTAAACACACAAAAGTGATTATCAAATAGCGCAAATATATTCTGTATATTTAATTAGGATGAATCAGCATACGTAATGATTTGTAAGCACATATTTTAATTATTTTTATTGTTACCCAGTGGACAGTATTGGTATATATACATGATGGTTGATAGCAGACTGAGGAAACAAAAGAGATGGATTAAAATAAAGTGGATTATATTTTCCTGACTGATGTCTTATGGGAAGTATTATTTTCTTTCATAATAACACTTCAATTATTTATCATATACAACTGCTTTATGTTTTATATTAAACTTGTACAAAACAGTCTTTATCAGTATGCAAATGAAAACATAATGATTGAACCATAACAATCTGACTATAGTGAAGGCAGCAACACAATGTGGGTTCAACATGGATCCACACACCCTATTAAAATACAATAGCAAATGTTATATGCGCATCATTGCACGTTTAGAGAAAGTTCTCATTTCAGCAGCGTTTGCTGAGGGTTTGCAGACCGACACAAATCTTTTATTTTATTTTTGTATTTTTTATTATTGCATATTATAACATTTTCTAGCAATATTATTTATTAGTAAGATGCCACAAATACATATAATACTACAATAATAATAAAAAAATAAATAAAAATTGGCTTCACATTATTTGGTACTCCAAGGATCGCCATTATTACCCAACATCAAGGGACATTGCATAGTGGACTCAAAATGCATGATCATTGTGGCTATCTTGCCTTTGAAAGTGAGAAGTGGTCACACACTAGAATGATTATTGTCATAGCATGATTTACTAGATAATTTGATCTATTTCTCCCTTGGTAAAATGTCAATTATCAGCGGCACACCATCCCCACACAGTAAATGATTATCATCTGAAATAAAGGAGCACAATTTTATTGCTGTTTTATCATCTGTTAAAACAAGGGGAATGAAACAAATATTAGGAAAACCAACCAGGATTACCTGAAATGCCTACATACACACCAATAATCAATCGGTAAGAAAGACGGATAAAATTATCGTCTTCTGGCCTCTCTGGAATTATCATACCACTTCAGAAAAAAATTACACCACACACTAGATATTTTGTATGATTTCCAATAATTGGTGAATGGGGACAATAATTGCTCTAGTGTGTGGTCCCAAGTCCCAGCCAGATGTGGAGCAACAGCAAAGAACAGAGACTTTCAGGATGATTTGAGGTGTATAAGATGGATGAATGGAGGTCAGTAGGACGTTGCAGTAGTCAAGAGAGGGCACATTGACATAATGGATATGGACTTTGTCAATGTCCCAAATAACAAAGGGACATATGCTGGAAAGCATGTCAGCCGTTTGAGTTTTGTAGCCTAGGTCAGTGTTAACTTTTACTCAGGCCTTAATAATAAGTAATCATTTAATGTAATGCAATGTAATATATCAGGAGGAGGTTTATTTGATGAAACAGATATCTGGGAAAGGAACTGAGTTATATAACTGCTGTCCTGTTCATCATCACAGTGTGTTGACTACGCCAAGAGCAAATGGGTCCAAAACCAAGGTCTGACTCTGGACTTCCAATTTTAATGCAGTTGCATTGTCAAGCTAAATATTTGGAGGGACCCCCAAGTACATGGCTCCATTATCCTGACATCTGTGCATTTAAACCAATATTTATACCTATTCAGACTAAAAAGTAGAAACCACAAAAGCAAGAGGTTCAGATACACAATTTCCAACAGGGGCAAAAAACAATCTCTATAGTCAAAAAGATGCCTATCGTAGGGGTACAGGACTTCACGTCTTCCAGTCTAAAGGTAAACATTGCACATTGAGGACATACCTTAAGTTTTCCCAAGGTGAGTCTGAATGGACATACGGAGAGAGGAAATGCCTAAAATGATGAAGAGGAAACAATTCCAAACTAATCGCAGATTCTCTGGGTTGATATAAGGTAAAATGTAAAAAAAACAAATAGTTATAACTTTTTTTTTATTTTATAACACACAGACGCACAATGGAGTGAATTTGCCTATTTTTTGATGAATTAGAAGACATATTTTTTTAGACCAGAAAAACACGTTCAGATGAAAAGCTCCACATAAGTGATATTTAGCGAATTTATGATACAGAGAATGCAAATTTCTGTATCATTTCAATTCAGTATTCCAGTAATTTATTTTATAGGCTATATGTTCAGATATTTATATATACACACACCAAGGGAGAAAGCAGAACAAGAGAAATTTGGATTAGTACCAAGAGAAAGATGTAAAAACAAAAAAAAAATACAATTATGCAACTTGTCCAATATCCAAAACCTAACAATAATTGTGCAGGGGAAAAAAACAAGGTAAGTGGGATTTTCTCAGTTTCCCGTGGTTACGAAAGTCACAAAAAGTCTTTGGGAATGTCTGTCAGAGAGTTTGATTCCCGTTGAACTGTGACCTTTATATAGTGCCTCTATAACCAAGTGACCTTCTGCAACTCATTAAAGCTAATGTAACGTATCATTCTCTTCTAATTGTATTCATCAGCAAATTATAGTCACTTCTCGTTTAGTCATGCAGCAGGGAAGGCTATGGTTCAATGGCTCTAATGAGCATCTTGTGGCCTTTTACATGCCCCTTTATACGTAAGCTCGATAATACATGGCATAAGTGTGGACGGTGGCTTAAAGCATCTGTAGACAGCTTTCCACTTGACACCAAGGCTTTAGTAAGATTACAAAGGGTTCAGTCATTTCGGTGACATTATTTTTAGCCTTTTACTGAAAGATTCATTCACTAACAACCTCGTCTTAATTCAGAGTTGGCCAACGTTTTGCTGAGCTAATTGAGACAACAGAACCAAACTATTAATCCCATTCTGAGACAAAAAGGCGTTCGTTCTCTCCTCTATTATCACTGATACCCTCAGCCATTCTGAAGTACTGATTATGAGAACTATAAAGGCAGCCTTTGTGTGTCTATGTGACATGGTCACGTCCAATTCAGGAGGGTGTCCCAAAACAATACTATTATTATTGTTTGCTGATATGTACAAAGTATAGTACAAAGTACACATATACTACAAAGTATTTCTCTCTGCAACAAACATTAACAGAGTGAAGTATGTCTATAAACTTATATGTGTGTGTGTGTATATATATATATATATATATATATACACACACA
>JABWIB010000232.1:93724-119829 GCA_016617825.1 Platyplectrum ornatum | reverse complement strand
CCAACCTCCCCTCCTATGACAACCACCCACAGCCTAACCCTAA
Organism: Platyplectrum ornatum; assembly: GCA_016617825.1. Classification (NCBI taxonomy): domain Eukaryota; kingdom Metazoa; phylum Chordata; class Amphibia; order Anura; family Limnodynastidae; genus Platyplectrum; species Platyplectrum ornatum. Next base: position 119,786 of record JABWIB010000232.1, on the reverse strand, counting down.
CCTTCCTCTTCTATAATCCATCCCCTCAATGTAGGCTAACACCAACCTCCCCCTCCTATGACAACCACCCACAACCTAACCCTACCCCCCTCTCCCCTTATATTTACTGAGTGCAGGAACTGCTCAGAAGAATATCTGTCGCTTTATCGAACAGGTAACTTGCCAAAATAGGGGTATTTTGTCATAGTTACCCTTTTTTTGTTTATTTTTCCAATATGAGACAGCCACAAAATGTACTTTTGAACCGACAAACGTAAGCTATATAGCTTCATACATCTGAACTTTTTTCCAGCACAATTGTTCATAACTGGAATCTGTAATTCCTCTACATCTTACCTAGACTGCAAGCCACTCAGTGCAGCGTGTGTCCTTCATTAAGCTGTTTACTCTTTCAAATAAAAACCCATAACATATCTATATTATGTATTATGTCTAAAGACGTTTCATAAAAGTCACATTACCAGCCAACTCTGATATTTCCCACTTACGTGACGTTCAGCTGGCCTTATTCTTATTATGCGAGTTGCAAAGAAGGTCAAGCCTTTAAATATGCAAATTTAAAGCATGTCTGGTTTGAGTTTTCTACATTGGCAACTTATCCACGTTAATATGTCGTTATTCTGTTTAATAATTACATCAGGCAATTCTTGTTATGAAAAGGATCATTGTTCGGGGAATGTTTATGCAAGTGGTGTATGAGCTAGTACACGTTAGCATGCGGAAAGCTGGGTCTTAAGGTATAGACGAATGTGCGGCATGGGGGAAATAATGAGAATCCCAGTCTCTCTCTGCAAATTCACTTCACTGAACAACTTGCTTAAAAGAAATCCCTGCTCTCTGTACAACCCACTTTCAATTTGACCTAGTAAGAAAAAACCAGAGAGACAGAGAGGGCTCGAGCCACCGGTGATGCAGTTACATTAATAATGATTTAACATTGGTAAATACTAAGTCTAGACAGAAAATGATCTATACAAAGGCTCCAGAAAACTTTGGTTCTATGGCTGCTGTTATTGACACAGAATTACGGCTCAGTTCTTCCATTTTGTTTTATGGACCTTCATCATAATAAAAAAAATAAAAAAGAAAAAGAAAAAAAATAAATAAATTCCAGGCATCGGAGGAAAATAATTTGGACATAAGTTTCCACGCAGGCAGCCAGATCTATAAAAAGAAGAATCAAATCCTCCCATTTCATGGTTGAATGGAAGATACCACTTGGCATGAAGTCGTATTTTCTGTTCATTTAAATCTATGCTGAGACAATCTCAACCAGCGCGTCTTAAGGAATATGTAAAGTCTCTTAACAACGGCCGTCTGTGTGCAATCAATAACATTAACAACACTGGCATAATAATAGGTGTTCTATGGAAGGTGGTGACTGAGTGTAATGTCTTGTTTTATATATTAAGATGTTATATAAGTAATAGGCTGTTGTTAATTTCCGCTCTGCCTGCCCATAGCAAGAGGAACTCCCTACTTGCTGGAACTATTTAACTCCTCCAGGTTACCAACCCGAGAAGTCTGCATTCCAAAATGTGAAGCTTTAACATTATTATTATTATTATTATTATTAATAACGTTTATTTATAAGGTGCCACACAGTTTTTGCACCACTGTACATAGCGAACTCAATACATAAATAGCATGGAGTAATAGCATACAATAACATACATATAATACTTACATAGCATGGGGTACAGAGTAATAATATAGAGGGTTGGGTAAATATAATTAACAGTTGAGAAAGACGGGTGGAAGGATGAGGACAGGATGAGGTGGATAAAAGGAGGGTGGAGGGCCCTGCTCATGAGAGTTTACATGCTAAGGGGGAGGGATGAGTGAACAGTACAGAAGACACTGATGAGGAAGTATCAAAGGAGCGTCTAAAGGCTTGGCGAGATTGCAGTGAGATTGAAAAGTGGGGATGTTGTCCATAGCAACCAATTAGATTCAAGTTTACATTCTTCAGTATGTAAAATGAAACTGAGAGCTTGAATCTGATTGGTTGCTATGGGCAACATCCTCACTTTTCAATTCCCCTGCAATCTCACCGCTTAGTAAATATACCCCTTGGAGTCTGGTAGATAGCCTAATAGGATGGCTTTTGCAGTGGAGGTGAAGTAATGACCGGGACTAAATGAAGAATGTCTGTAATAAATATTCTTCATCCTGGCATCCTGCTTCTACCTGTGATGGTGCCAGTGGCATACCTACCCCATGAAGCCAGGGGCACAGCTGTTAGAGGACTTGGAGGAGAGGGAATCCAAGGCAGCCACCCACCCTTTACCCAAGTGTATACACTGTACACTGCCTGTCTGTGTGTGTGAGAGGGGTCAGCGTCCTGTTCCTGGGTACAAGGAGCCCGGCTGTGCTCTCAGGTTGGTACTCTCTGGTTTCTGTGTGTTTGTGTACAAGTCTTTGCATGTTGAAATGAGAATAATGTAATTCAATCGTCCGGATCGGAAAACTCCAGACCATTGTGGTGGACGCACAGTCTTGCTGGGTGGGGTGGAGTTCTTGCAGGGACAAGAAAAAGTTGTCGGTGGTGGACAGCTTAATATATTTCTTAATAATGGACTGGATCCAGGCTTACATACTATTGGACTTACAAGCAAGTGGGCAAAAACCATGCTGAATTTCAGGGGAGATAAAATGAATGTCAGTGTTTGCATGCAGGGAGAATACTTTGTTGTTGCATGTTGCACACAGATACTGACCAGCGTTACTGTTACACTGTTATTACACTTCTGAAAATATTATCTCTTAACTCTAATACTGTTTGCAACTGATGAAATTTACCCCCCCCCCCCCGCAATTCAACATGGTTTTGCCCACTCGCTCGTTCAATAGTACGTAAGTCTGGATACGGCCCATTGTGTACAGCATAATAGGAGTGCTATATAAAAATGGAAAATTACATAAAAATATACATCCATGTGATTTCACTATTGATATAAAACCCAATGATTATCCCAATGCTATCCAGCACTGATTTCCCTATGAATGAATTGCGTATGGGTGAATGCCAGTGGGCACTGCTGAGATTGCTGCTCTGTCGCTGCCAAGCTAAACAGGATGCACAGACTGACTCCGCTTGGTGGGAAAGTGTCCCAAATCAATTCTTAATCCAGCCATATGTATCAATCTTCCTAAGTGCCCCAATACCCGTGTTTGTAACGCATGCAGGCTTCAGTGGCACAGAATGGGCAGAGTCTCGGCTGTTTTGTGTCTGTAATTAAAGTATATTGCAAACAAACATCAAGGGGTCCATTTCTGAATGATGCGTGAAGACGGAATCAATTTACAACGGATAGTAATGAGGAGCAATGGAGCCAGCAGCTCCGGCCGCGCGGCGTAGGATTCCGTTACTGCGGTGTCACGCACTGAAGCAATCTTGTAAATATTTATTCGCTGCTCGGAAATAACTTTTCTGCTGGGGATTTGCTATTTCTGTGGAGTCTGGCAAACTGAATCCTCTTTCACAACAACACAGTTATTTATAAGTAACTTGCAATTTCTACAATGGATATGACAGTCCCTGAATAGCCTGTATAGTGGCGGCTTATCATCCCAGCAGCAAACACAGGAAATTGTGGAAGGTTTTCTCGGATCATTTTAAGGTTGTTGCTATTACTTCCTCAGAGCTATTGTCAGGATTTAGAGGACCCCAGTGATGTGTACTGCAGTCACCGGCAATATTTCCATTTTTACATCTGCCGTTATACTGTGCGAAAATAAAGGTAGGACAATCCGAGTCAGCTTTAAAATATAAACGTGCCTGCAGGGCAGGGGTCGAAGTGGGAATTTAGAAGTGGCGATATGAAAACAATAGAAGTTGAAGACTAAAGCTGGGCATCCATGAGAACGGCATCGTTCTCGTGGAATATCGGCACCGACAAACGGGGTGATTTTCCCTGGGGCCATCCACGAGAAGGACCAAGAAAAAAAAAAGAACTGTAAAAAAAAAGAAATAAATAAAACATACTTACATTTTTGGGGTCTTCGCCAGGCACCGGAGCTGTGCCCGGAACCTTCTTGCGATGGCCCGTCATCTCCATCTTGTACGGAGACACTGCATATGCATGGAGCCGTCATACATTGTCTCTCCGGACAAGATGGAGATGACAGGCCATCGCAAGAAGGTGCCGGGCACAGCTCCGGTGCCCGGCGAAGACCCCAGAAATGTAAGTATGTTTTATTTATTTCTTTTTTACAGGTATCTTCTTTTTTTCTGTTTTTTAAACAAACGATCATCGCTTGTTAAGGTTTTTCTGCGTTTTATCGCTGTTTCTTTTTTTCTTTTTTTCTTTTTTTAGGGTAAAAATAGGCCCGTGGGTGGCAATCCTTAATAGTTTTTCAACGAAGTCAGTGGGAGAAGTGATGGCATGGCATACCCCTGTATACACCCCCTACATTTCGAGCTCTGATATGGGGTGCTAGTAATGAAAAACGTACTCTGTCTATGCATGGTGTAAGCATTCCCGTAAAAGCTTAAGCACATTCATGGCTGATGCATTAGTAATTAGGATGCACTCATTAATAATTAAGATCATTTTTCTTTTAATAGAAGTAATCCACCAGTATGTCTTCATCCAATGAAGGAAAATGCAGCACAGAAGGACCTCCTATAGAACATGCCATATTCTAGTCTTTTCTGCTATAGATGGCGCTACCTTTAGACAATGGCCGTATCTAGATTACCGCAAGGCCTGTTTTCAGATCCACAGAATGAAGGACCTGTGGCATTGACATCTTAAGCTTTCTGAACCTCCTTACTTAAAATGACGACGGACCAAAAAGTTGGATAGAACGTAAGGCCTGAACCCGAGATATAGTAAAATAATATTTAACCCTACCACCATATGAACTAAAATTATGCACACTGTTCATTCCCGCCCTGCAGACGGACAATGCAATCTTTATGGAACTCTGGGTCCTACAAATCTGAATCCACAATGATTTACACATTTTGGCCATTGTCTGCAGCCATTAGTCACCTATGATTAAACATAATTATGATTGAACATATGGGTCATGGCTTTTATGGGACTCACACCCTCCAACTCCAAGCTTTAATACTCCAACTCCAAGCTTTAGGATGTCATCACCTTTCGACGGAGACTTGAGACTAAGTGGAGATGATACCCATAGCAACCAATCAGATTCTGGCTCTCATTTTCCTCTTACATACTAGACAAACTTATTGGTAGCTTTGGGCAACATCTCCACTTTTCCTTTCCTGCAGTTTAGCAAATCTGGTGTTAAGTATCGGGGAGAACCTTATTGCCTTATTGTACCAGAACTAGACCAATTAAAGTCTTAAACAAGAATGTGAGCAGATAAATTAGGATGGATTAGAGAAGCTAATCTTGGACCTACAGAAAGAGGGACTTGGGGGTAAAGGAGGTGAATGCTGGTTCAGTTTTGTTATGACTTTTGTAATGTCAGCATAATAAATGTAATTGTCTTGTACAGAAAATGTATCCGAACATAACGTCACCATATTAAATAATATAAACATCTGCCATTATAAATAATCACCATGCCGTATGTAAAACAAAGGAGAAAGTCCATATGAAGATTGGTCACTTTGGAAAACGACTCCACGGGGATCTCTTTACAGTTACACAGCTGATCCTGGTTTAATGGTAATGAACATTGAGCTGGGGGAAGGAGGCTGCTGGCCGGAGCGCTGGAGGAGCTCCTACACAGGCAGCACTGCCACAGCTTGCAGATGAGGAGTCATTTCAAGGGTCATTAATTGAGGCTGAAGGGCAAAACAAACTGCTACAAAGAAAGGTGTCAATAAGTGCTATAAAGAAGGTACATTCAAGTCATTATATGTACTAATAGCAGGTATCTTCCATATATAGTGGATTAACATAGATGAGGAGCCTTCAAAATGTATGGGGTATATTTACTAAAGGTCGTGTTTTGGTGAGAGAATTTCTCGGGCAAACTATTCACTATGGGTCGAGAACTTCTCTACTTTAAATATCGTGTGCGAGTTTCTGCTGCGTGTTTTACTGCGAGGTTGGTTTTCGCACCTGCGAGCATTGATTTGACATGGTCACGCTCATTATTATCTGCTTACGTCATCAGGATTTATTTAGAGGTGGTGTAGTAGAATCGTTTTTCCTATCTCTAAGTAGTGATTCATGTTTTTGTGCAAGGTGATTTGGAGTTGTGCCTGAAAAGTTTTTTACAGTGTGTTTTTTTTATAAATTCAATTTAACAACAATGTGTTAGATATCTGGGATTTCTAAAATATGTTTTAACATTAATCATGATTACTTCCCATTTGTTGTGCACTCAGTACACAACACAAAACACAACCTTTACCTTTTAAAGCTCTAAAATGTTGTTAAAAAATCCCTCCATATGTCAGCAACAGAAAACTTCTAAACACATTGAAACCCATTTATATATGTTTTCTAATTAGCCATGGCTAGCGAGATTGGTCAATTCGCATGGAAAAAGAAAAAGCACCTCTGTCTGAATCTGCGAGATTTTACATTTCCGCATGCGAATTTCCGCCCAGGAAAAAACACGCTGTATAGTAAATACTTGAAGCTGTATGCCATTCATGTTAATTCCCGTCTGAGTGAGAATCTCTGTGCCAGATTCAGGCGAGAATATGAAAACACGACCATTAGTAAATACTTAAAAACACATCTCAGCCGAAAATACACCACACAAAGGCGAGAATTCATTCTCAAACTTTTGTACATATACCCCGTAATATCTAAGCAATTTTCAAATGTAATGATAAATAGGGACATTAGTCTGAACCAGGGGTAACAGTAAATGTACTTGATCCTTTTGTCATATCCCTGTGCCCCTGGCAGTAATAATTCTGCTGGGCGGAGAGATCAGCAACTCATTTTTGTACTTTGGATTTTACAATTTAGACTTTTTGTTTAGTTGTTTTTACACTTATAGTGTATCATTGTTACACATATCGCTTATACACTATTGATATATCTAAATGCATAACTCCCAATATTTTTCCAAGGTGAAACCAGGTTCCGCACAAGTCCGGACTCTTTTTTTTTTTATAAATTAAAAATAAATTAACAATCGTCACGTGTTATTCCCTGATAAACTGGTTCATCTGACTTAATTTTCATTGGGGAAATGTTAGTGGACGCTGAACGTCAGGGCAATCTGACACTTGTTGTTATCCAAGTATCAGCATGACCTGGCAGCCTTTTAAGGCACGAAGCCATTTTGGCACATATAGTTCACCAATGACTATTTGCATCACTTTCATTATTTACCAGATAAGCACTCTGCTAATGAAAAGATTTGCAAAGCAAATTGGTACCAGCCAGAGATGGCAGTTTATTTATACTACTAAGGCTTTCACTGGCAGCTTTCACTCATGTAGTAATATTGGAACAGATGAAAATGCTAATGTCCTCTACCTTGTTAAATAGTTCACCTTATTGGCTAGGGGTAGGCAAACTGAGGCTCTCCAAGGGGCTGATCCAGATTTTGGGTGGGGTAAAGCAGGTGCAAGTGTAGACCTTGGCAAAACCAAGCATTCAACTGCAGGGGAGGCACGTTTAAACTCTGAAAACAGAATTAGAGTTAGCCTAACTCTAATTTACAGATTAAACATAATGCTATGCAGTGTGTTCGATCTTTGTGTTTTCTTTGTATGCAATAGAACTAAAATTCATATACACCCCTCACATTGCAACATGGTTTTGCTCAGCTCTACACTTGCACCTAAAAAAGGTGTAAGTGCAACTCTGGATAAGCCCCCAGGTGTTGTCAAACTCCGAATCCCAGCATGCTTTAACTGCATAGACATAGTGGATACCTGGCAAAGCATTCTGGGATGTGTACTTTAAGTTTGGGTGCAACCAGGGTGGGGCTCATTTGTCCTGTTTACACCCCAGAGCAATGTTGGGAGGTATTAAATAGCTTTAAACGCTTCAAAATACTTTAGCCAACTAATAAGATCTTTCAGTATGCTGACTAAAACAACCATTGCTGTGCCAATACTATTACGGTTGTACTTAGGCCATTAAGGAGATCGACAAGTATAGTTGTACAATTTTTAGCCACTATACTATTCCTGTAGCTATTTCACTGTTAGGATGAGCGTCAGGTTCATTGTGTAATGCAGACAGAGCAATGTGTGGTTATCTTGCTGTTTGGAACTATGAATCACAGCATGCTATTCTAGATATCATCTATGCCTATGATATTGAAGCACCACCTTTCATCTGGAGTATCACCAGTTTATTCCTGGCAACTTATTGATACATGACTCAAGCTTGGAACAACATCCTCACCCACATCGTGCCCCTAGATTGCATGTGTCTGAGAATAGTACTCATCGGGGGTCAGCAGTGTACCTCTATAGGACTTTAAAGGACCGGCAGGTTCAGAGCAGGAACTACTATTGATTCAACTCATTCTGTTTGCATTTTACATTTGCTTCCCCTACAGATATAAAAATGGTTTTGTCCAGGTTTAACACTGTATCAGCCCCTAAGTATTCATAACTGATAATCCAGCCCAATGCGTATGGAACCATTCCTCATTTATATTAGTGATCATTGTGTTATTACCCCAGCATAGAAAAATCACATTAGTTATTTTGAGTAATATGGACGCATTTTTCGTTTTTCTTCCCCTTTTCAATGTTGTGCTACCTCTCAGTATTTCCAGTATGCCATGTATACTATTTACACTCATAATAAACTTATATGAAATATTATAAAGCTATAGAGATTTTTATTCCACATCCTAATTCTGTTTGAGAGATGGTTTAAGAGAGCATTACCCAGTCAGTCAACATAGCAGAAACACATTATTTTTTGTTAACCGTGCCGTGTCTACGAATTGAGAGAATAAGATTTAATATCGTAGTAAAAAAAATGACACCGAGTGCACAGAGAAAACATAAACGGCTTTAGTTAGATTTATTGATTCTATTGCAGAATCATTACATGTCCAAGTGAGAGAAATAATCACATGACCCGGCGAATGGAGAGAGCGCTGTAGTCCGTAATAAGCTCAAGAGAGTCCAAATCTAATTTCATTATGGTACGATCGGAGTGGCCTGTCAATTCCCTCCACCTTTACATGTTTTGGTGTACTCTTTAAAAATCCAGTCACTGTGCCTTGTATGAATGTAAGAATACCCCTGTGAGGAATAATGAGTATAACAGAAGGCCTATAAATCATAATACCTTTATATAGATTGGGCCCTGTGACAGGCCATGTTTTAAACATTGTAATGAGCAATCTTCAAATTATAAATCACTTGACGTTTTAAAGGTACTTCAATAATAAAGCAGGATTATCCGTCACGACTGGGTATTAATATATCAGATAGGACTGGAAAAAGTTTTACATAAATTTGCATTTGTGATAGGAGATTGATGAAATGATGATACTTTGCGAGCAGATGGCGGTTCAGTTGCTAATCATAATGGGGGGTTTGAGCAGAGTGGAGCTGGTAGTTTTGCTGGGTAAAGTTTTCTTTCACCTCTCTTATAATGATACAGGTGAGGGCCAGGGATGTAAAACTTAGAAGTACCATTAGGGAAGAAGATAAGCTTCATCAAAACTTCAACATTATGTAAATCACCTACAAAAACCCACCACTCAGTAGGGAGCTTGGGGTGGGGGCATGTACCCTTTTCCCTTAGATCCAAAGTACCTGCATGCCATAAAGAGGTCGTAAAGGAAGGGACTTGGCCATTTCTCTCTCGGATGATCTCCAATACTTCCCATAAACTCTCCTCAGGTGTGTTTACCATCTAGATAATCATGTTAAACATCTCCTCCATATGTACCATACCTTAGGTTAATCCAGATCTGGCCATCACAGCCTCGGACATGCTGGAGGAGATATTGGAGGGTTGGCAATGCACCTTGTTACAGCCACTGTGGGTGGAGTGTTTCAGTTTATTAATGCCCTATTTCAGACTACTATGCCATTATTACCTCAAATTATTGCATATGTACCCTGTGGACTTCTCAAATGGCTATAGGTATGTAGCCATAACCAATCACCACTCATGCTGCTAAAGCTGGTAATTGGCAAAATGTCCTCTATTCCTCATATGACGAAGACTGTGGCATTTATTCATGATATGGAAACAAGGAGCATCCCTTGACCCCAGGCTCTCTTTTAATCAAATGGCTGCCATGGTATCAGCCTTGCTGACAGGCTTCTTGGTGCTCTCTGGCCTCACTTTTTCTTCTTCTCCTATATAGTGGCCCCTCTGCTCATTCTTTCCTGGTACAGCCAAGGGTTGCNATCTGTGCTGGGTCATTGTGTGGGGTCTTAGTGGTATTATTTTTACTTAAATGTTGTTTTTGAGTGTCTATCCCCCCTTCTCTTTTTCTTTTACCCCTTCCCCTACGCTGTCCCCTTATTTTTTTACGTACCCTATGCTACAAGACAGGGCTCGAAGTGGGGGTGTATACGGGGGTATGCCATACTGGCACTTCTCCTATTGATGTAATTGAAATATTACAAATCTCCATTGACTTCTATTATATTCAATGTTTCCATACCCCCACTTCTAAATGTCCATACCACCACTTCTAAATTTCCACTTCGACCACTGCTGCAACATCATATTATTGATGTTAAAAAAGAGAGTTCATAAACGTTACCATAGTTTCCTGTGGAAAATGACCTTCTTTCTAAATTAGAAAAAATTGTTAGTTTCATTATAATAAAATTATTGTTTTAAAAATGTGTTTTTGTGGTTTTCTTTTATTTATTTTTTACATTCTATTACACTTGTTTGATTTAATTGATTAAAAAAGAATTTGGTGTAGTCGCAGCAGACGCTACTATACAGAGCTATTGATAAATAATAATTTCAATGTGTTATTGTAATTCAAGAAAACCCAGCATTAAAAACTTTCTTATTTATTATCCATCACTGTGCATAGTAGTGCATAGTAATGGAATGGTAAGTGCTGAGGTTGCAGGTATACAAGCGGCAGACTCTGGGCTTACAGTCTGACTAAAGCAGGGGAAAGGGATGCTCCTTCTCCCTGCGCGCAATTTAGAAGTGCGTGTTTCAGCTGAATTAACCGGAGTCTATGGCGGAAGCTCTGAACCAGGTCCACTAGGCCACAAATAAACAAATACACAACAAGGAATATGTTATAAAAAATAAATTATGGATAATGCTAATAGATTCATTAACACCCAGAAGAAACCCCAAAGAAATATAACACATAAAATGTGACCATAAAAGCTCTAATTATTTAGAGGAAACCACAAAATTGTAATGTACACAACAACGCACTAAATATGTGAAAGAATAGGTGTTTTATTAGTCATTACTGACCGCTAACTGTTAATTGCTAAAAGGACTTAACATCAGCTAAAAAGCAGTTTTAATTAATGCTCTTTGGTAACCCAATAAAACATTATTATTTCGACACAAACACAAACACAATCATATTAAAAGTATACATAGACACATTCATGTTCCAGGTTTCTATACACAGACGCGTTTATGTTCCAGGTTTATCTACATAGACATTCATGTTCCAGGTTTCTATACACAGACATATTTATGTTCCAGGTTTCTGTACACAGACACATTTATGTTCCAGGTTCATCTACAGAGACATTCATGTTCCAGGTTTCTGTAGACAGACACATTCATGTTCAAGGCTTCTGTATACAGACACATAGATGTTCCAGGTTTCGGTACACAGACACGTTCATGCTCCATGTTTCGGTTCACAAATTCATGTTCCAGGTTTCGGGTTCACAAATTCATGTTCCAGGTTTCGGTACACAGACAAATTCATGTTCCAGGTTTCTCTACATAGAAACATCCATGTTCCAGGTTTCTGTACACAGGCACATTCATGTTCCAGGTTCTGGTACATGGACACATTCATATTCTAGGTTTCTGTACACAGGCACATTCATGTTCCAGGTTCTGGTACATAGACACATTCATGTTCCAGGTTTCTGTACACAGACACATTCATGTTCCAGGTTCTGGTACACGGACACATTCATATTCTAGGTTTCGGTACACAGACACATTCATATTCTAGGTTTCTGTACACAGGCACATTCATGTTCCAGTTTCTGGTACATAGACACATTCATGTTCCAGGTTTCTGTACACAGACACATTCATGTTCCAGGCTTCTGTATACAGACACATACATGTTCCTGGTTTCGGTACACAGACACGTATATGCTCCATGTTTCNGTTCACAAATTCATGTTCCAGGTTTCTGTACACAGGAACATTCATATTCTAGGTTTCTGTACACAGGCACATTCATGTTCCAGGTTCTGGTACACGGACACATTCATATGCTAGGTTTCGGTACACAGGCACATTCATATTCTAGGCTTCTGTACAAAGGCACATTAATGTTCCAGGTTCTGGTACACAGACACATTCATATTCTAGGTTTCAGAACACAGACACATTCATATTCTAGGTTTCTGTACATAGACACATTCATGTTCCAGATTTCTGTACACAGACGCGTTCATGTTCCAGATTTCTCTAAATAGACATTCATGTTCCAGGTTTCTATGCAGAGACACATTCATGTTCCTGATTTCTGTTCACAGACACTACATGTTCCAGGTTTCGGTAAACAGACACATTCATGTTCCAGGTTTCTCTACATTCATGTTCCAGGTTTCTCTACATAGACATTCATGTTCCAGGTTTCTGTGCAGAGACACATTTATGTTCCAGATTTCTGTACACAGACATTCATGTTCCAGATTTCTGTACACAGACATTCATGTTCCAGATTTCTGTACATAGACACATTCATGTTCCAGGTTTCTATGCAGAGACACATTCATGTTCTAGGTTTCTGTACACAGACACATTCGTGTTTTAGGCCAAAGAAAGTTTTATGAATCAACAAATGAATATGAAGAAGTCCAACGTCATAGGAGTGACAGAGATTGTGATGTAAACGGTCTCATTTATGCTCATCAAATCCCTAATTAAAAATCTATCACGCCATTAAAATTCAAGGTGGGACTACAGATTGTATACTAGATGCAACTGCTAAGCTGGTCATACTGAATACGAACCAAAGGTGTAAAAATGTGTAATGGATTGAAAACAATTGACAATCATAATCAGTTACAGTCCTGAATGTATTTAAATTGTACAGATTATCTTCCCTTTTTTTCTTGAAGCCGTAGAGATATGAGATCCACAGACAGGTAATTAACAATCTAAAGGACAAAAGCAGTTGGAAAGTTAATTATGTGTGATTATCTTACAAAAGAAGGTGATTATGCAGCTGAATGACAAAAAAGTGTTCAATGGAGACAAAAAAATGCCATAGTACAAACTGATAGAACCCAGGCCACCCATTGCTAAATTAGAAGTGGTACATTCAAGTTTGTTGTTTTCTATATAACAGCACTTTGCACAAATGTAGACAATGGTGGCTTCAGCGATTAAAGTACACAGGTTTTGTTTTAATCCTCAGTGCATTTTATCTGTATAAACCGAAGGAAGTAGACAAAAACAGTATATAACAATTATTTTACAGCAGGGTGTAATACCAAGTAACACTCAAAACAAAGAATATTGCTCATAATCATGATTATAAAAGCAAAATAAATCATAGACTTTTTTTTGTTTCATTTTTTTTTTTGGAGGGGGGATTCACCAGTTGAATAAAACAACAATGACGCTCCTAAAACAAACATTTTATTTCATCCAATGTACCACCATAATGGTTGGTTCCTTTTATGTTCATTGGCAAATCTTTTCTATAACTCTGCCAAAACCTGCAGTTATTTAGTATTCAAACTAACAGACCTTATTGCAACCCCAGGCCACTTCCCAGAAATATGATAGATGATAGATCTGATAGATACTCTTTGCAGTCTAGTAAACTGGAAACCATGAGACATACTAGAGTAGGGATCCACAGCATGTGGCCTCCAGGTACTCCAGATTCAGAGCTGCGGAAAATTACAACTCTAAATAAAGCGCAGGGAGAGGGGCAGCCCATTTGTCTCGAGATCGCAATGTAAATGTTGTAATGCAGCGTTCGCTGCTTTCATAAAAGTTGGCAACTACTGCTGACTTTTATGAACGTATAATAGTAAAAAAAATTAAATAAAAAAATGTGTAAAAAAAATACAGCTAAATTTAGCTAAATTTAAATATTCTATCTGATCAGTCCCTGTCCTCTGTATACACTGAGACAGAGCAGGCTGTCCCTTTATTTGAATATTCCCTGTCCTCTGTACATACTGAGACAGAGCAGGCTGCCATTATAACTGATCATTCCCTGTCCTCTGTACACACTGAGACAGAGCAGGCTGCCATTCTATCTAAACATTACCTGTTCAATGGTGGTTGGGGTGGAATCAAGAAACAAAGAGGAGAGAGAGCAGACTGAGTATGAGTATGGTATATGGTGACCACTAGTGGATGGAGGATAAAATACATGTTTAAACAACCACCGATTTCTCTGAGAGGAATAGTGATAATCCTAGGACTGGAAGGGGGTTTCCAGGCAACCAGAATCCTTCCCTGCGTGCACCCCTGTGTAGTATAACGTAAAATGGTGCGATTTCTGATACTGGTCCTGAATATAGTTACTCTTGTCTGGTGTGTAAAGTTGTCAGTTGTGTAAAAGCTGCTCACCAATATAAACTCCAGTAAAACGTATTACTCTAGAAAACAGCATTAACTAGTTCTGTATATTACAGAATTGATTTTTAAAATCAACTATAGTTCAGACCTCCACAAAAGGGAGGTAAAGGCAGGATGGGGTGCAGTTGGCATGTATACTGAGGGGGTAAGTATTCAATTGTGACAGCACAGAAGTCTTACGGCAAGACCCTTCTGTCAGAATTCCTTGCGGCAAAAGTGGACTCTCCTCCTCTTGACTTCCCCATAGCTGACTATTAAAGATATGCTAGAAAAGGTGTGTGCCCAAACCATTAGTAGCGTAGCTGTGTCTCCATCCTTCCAATATCACCCCTTGTGTGTCTTGAGCTGTCTAACTCCCAACCTAACCCTTTAATGAGCATAAACATACTTTACTTACCTTTGCATTCTTCTCGTTGATTCTCTATGACGCTGTCACACTGGAGGTATCTTCGAGTCCCGACAGCTGCAATTGGTTATTTGTGTTTTCTGCTGCTGCTAGGCAATGGGGAACCTAAAAGTCAGGACAGATAAACAGGACATCAGCACTAGTTCGGGCCTCCTGACAAGCCTGGGCATTATTTTATCCCGGGGCATCCGGAGGAAATACAAACAGACACAGAGAGAACATACAAACTACACAGAGATCGAACTTACAACCTTAGGGCTATGAAGCATCAGTGCTACCACTAAGCCAACCATGCTGCCGACTAATCAGAATGTACTGAACTTAATTGGAACTCTGAATCCGCTCCACAATAAATAAACAAGACATGTTCAAATTTTTAATGATGTAACTGTACAATGGCTGCATACGTGATGTGAATTAACGTCCTTCTTACTTTGCACAGTTTGAGAGCTCAGCTGTTTTACTGCACAGATCGGCTGCCAAGTATTATCCGTATGCCCACATTTATAATGCTTATAATTAATAGCCCCTGTGCTTGCTGGGGTTTTTTTTCGAAAACAACTCACAGCCTGCCCAGGTAATACCTCCTGACAACATTGTGAAGAATGATTATGTCATTTGGCAGATTCCTAGCAACAAATAAAATCCCCCAATTTTTTTAATGTAACGTATATATCCACACCATATGGCACCAGTGGAGACCCAGCCGGATTACACCGGCATGTATTGGATAATATCCCACAGCCCTTGGAAAAGAATACGGCGTTCTTGCCAAAATGTGGACTCTGTTAATCTGCTATTATTGTGAGGAAACCAATTCATCTGTATTAATTATAAACAAATTTTAATTACTTCAGTAAAAGCTCATTATGTACATATTGGTTGCCAACCCAAGTGTTTGAACCCTGTAAAGCTTTTAACGAAAAAATTAGGCTTACAAATAAGAGTAATTTATTTTTATTGAATGGGATAAAGTGATAATGTTGTTTGACGGCATGGGGTCACATTCTTCACAAATAAAAACATCTTTATAAGAGCTGACAGCTAATAAAATACTGTCATTTACACTCTGCAAAAACACAATAATAATAGTCAGCGACAAAATGGCAAAAGATAATTAAGAGGATGGGTGTGTTGTAATGTGATATCACGTGAACTCAAGCCGCACTTCTGTTCATATATATATATATTAGATGTGTGTTAAGTGTGCAGAAAAATGCATATGAAAAGGATTCTGCCGTGACTGCCGTCCCAAAAAAGACATTCTGAGCAAGCGTTAAGGAACAGACGTTGGGGACTCACCTACAGGGGTGAGTCTAGGCCAGTGGTTCCCAAACTTTATCATTAGAGGCACCCTTAGGGTCTCCAAAAATTTGTCAGGGCACCCATAAAACAAAATAATTTTCCATTTATTTAAAGTTTGGTCGAAATCATGTAATAACTATTTAGGTAACAACATAAATTCATCAGGTTGATATAAAATCTTGTGTTGCTCATATACAAGACATAAACTTGCACTTCTAAGTAACATTAGCACCATGGCACCACGTCAGAAAAAAGCATTCTGTGGCACCCAGTTAGAGCGTCGCGGCACCCAAGGGGAGCCTAGGCACACAGTTTGGGAACCACTGATCTAGGCTCATTGGCGGTTGTGTTTAACATATAATTATAGTGTAAACGCCTCCTATTTAGGCATGTGTTGACACATAGTTAGGGGTGTAAGTATAGGACGAACAAGGTGTGTGGCTTGTTACAGGTGTTACAGAGGAGAGGCAAGCCATGGCAGTCTCACCTTCTGAACTGTAAGCAAGCTATCCAAGGATAAAACAGCTCTTGGCACTTCATGAATGATTATAAATATACTGCGAGCAGTAGTGCTCTGAGTGTGGGTATCTGAGCGCCTTGAAAACCCTTGCCACCCTTGCCACAGATTAGCAATATTCCTCTGAGAATTCTGTGGTTTCACACACGTGTATTCTCTTCTCTGGCTAATGATTGCCATACATCTTCCTGTTTCCATGTCTACTTCTTTTCCCCCTCCTTCCTGATCCTCGATCCCAACCAGAACCACCTCAGAGGACAGTGACTGATTGAATGAAGTGGCAGCCTCTTATGTCTCACTGCGTGCTGAGCTCACCTTTATCCTCTGTCATTGTTACCCGAGACAGCGATAACTGGCCCAGCTATGGACGTGGTAAGATCAGCAGGGGAAGATTCAGTGCAAACTGCTGTTATCATCCTCGCCTTTGTCAAATCAGCAGCAGTCTGCCTACATGGATGATCTTTGCTGTCACTCATCTGTCTATCAGGAGAAGAGGGGCTTTACCTAGGCTGTTTATATTATATGACATGTCAGTGATAAAAGCTGTAATATTATAAAGGCATCTTCCAACTGTAACAGTGTTGTCCAATGCAAACTTTAAAGCACTACTAATTAATTTGTTATTTGATGCTTCTTCAACTTATGAAAGGATATAACCATTCGGGCAAAAGAATGCTGGTCTTAAATGAAGATGGCACAGAAGTCTGCATATGAGCTGATCAGGAGGATAGACATATGTTCCCCCAACAAACCTTAATCCGGCCCTGGATACTTATATACGCCTCTAAGCTCATTTTTGTTAATTTCGGAGTACAGTAGATGGAGAGTTGTTGCTGCCTCAAATTTGCCTTGTATAAGTATTAAGAAATGGTATAAAAGATGTGTATATAAATGTCTGGGACATGTGTCTTGAGCCAACCAGGCCATATGCTGCTCCTGCTGGCTTAAAGGCATCTGGATCTCCACATATGGGCACATTTTGTGTGACCCGAGCTGCTCTTGAAGGCTACAGCAATCGCATGGAAAATAATGAGCAGTGGCCATGTGTGTAGCTGGCAGCCACACCAGCTAGAGTGGTTTGTGAAGGCAAAATGTGTGATTGCTTCGTTAGGAACATACAGTTACATAGGAACAGATCTGGAAATGAGAGATTTGTTGTTTTCTGCGTAGATTATATGTTATCAACGTGTATGATCGGTACCATTATTCGAACTGTCCATTCACCAGCTCATCCTATTTCCCTTTTTTCCACAGTCATACTATTCATCTATTGTTGTTGTCCAGAAGTCTACCAGTGATCATTGTGTGTTTTTGTCCTGGGGAGGGATGAAGTCATTGTAGTGTACTGGACACTTTAGTTTTCGGATTGAGATTTGGATATGGATTTAGAATTACGTTAATGTGGGGTTTCTGATCGCTACCAGGATGGAATTTAGTGTATTAAGTTGACTTTTAGCTTCCCACTCCCGGGAGAAACCAAGAGTTGGTAGTTTGGGGATTTGATGTATTCGAATCATACCCAAAGCCTTGCCCCCTGAAAGGAAAACCCATACACCTGCTATGAATGAGCGGACGTGACATTATCAGAACCGCACATTCATAGTACATTAAATCAGTGCCTCAGCCTATTCCCGGGAGAATTGCCGAAACCTGGGAGTCTCCCGCATATTTCGGGAGATTCGGAAACCCAGACATATACAGAACAGGTATCCAGGATGTATTGTATTTTCCAGGTCTGGTGCCCTACCTCTCCAAATAATGGAGGGGGACGTTTGTTGTTGGCCAGGGGAGTCTGATGCTTCTACTCTGCAGTCTGTAATATAGTTTTAAATCCAGGTGACTATAACGGTGCTTCGCTCTCCCCCATTGAGCTGTTGAGGCTTTCTGCCACAGCTAAGGCAATGCTTGTCATCCTGAATGACAAAGAGAGGAGCAGACACCTCAGGCTCTACAGACTGTAATGTAGAGGCTCTCTGTCACAGCTGTGGTGCTGCATGCCATTCTATCCCTTGGCCGCGGGAGTCACCTCTGGCATGTGCCAACCCAGCCATGGGGTATTTTACGACTTCAAGTCGCATAGGTCTGAGCAAAACGGATTCTTAGACTCGAGTTCAGTCAAACGTCTAGACCAGGGGGCAAAGTGCAGCTCTCCCAGCATGCTTTAGCTGCATAGACAAAGTTGATACCTGACGAAGTATGCTGGGACATGTAGTCTGACAACACCTGGAGAGCTGCACTTCTGGTCTAGACGCATCTCAGAGTGGAAGCAGGTGCCTCACATGAGAAATGATTCAATTATGATGTTACACAAAGCTACAGACGCCTTTTCCTTGTTCTCGCAGACAATCTAATGTCTTCTCGCTGTATTTCAATTTGTAAAGACGCGCCACGTGACTTCATTTGTTTAGGAAATGAAATGGATGTGTGCAGATATCTGTAAATGTTATTAGTAACGTGAGCAGGACAGTCTCTCAGTAGGGAATGAAACGTGATCCTGGATGTATAAGGAGAACAAGCAGCCACCGAGGACGCTTAGCTCCCAGAAATCACAGAGCATTCGTACTGCAGATGTCTGCCGCGCCGCACAATGCTAAAGCCATTTACAATGCAAATACACCCGAGGTGTTATTATTATTGGCCTTTAGAGATTCAGCACGAGAGCCATCACCTCCTCGCCTTTTAAAAAGCCATGATTATATCCGACGCTGGTTGTTTTTTTTTCCAAGGGCCCCCACACTTGTTTTGGTAAACAGAGTTTTGTGAGTGCTGATTTTATTACTGTCTTCTAATGGCTTCGAATTGTATATTGCAGGTGGCAGCACAGCAGGTGGGGAAGTTAGGGAACTGTGTGAGTGTGTTGTATATGTCTCAGTAACCGTTTCCCTTCAATAACGGTTAATACAATGCTCATTCCTTCCAGGAACCTCAACAGCAATATATTTCCTGCACTGTGACATTGATGCTAATACAAAACAAATGTGTCATCTGTAAGTTCATAGTATAGAAAAAGGTTTTGTGGCTTTAATGCAGTGTGTGTTCCTTCTGCTGGCCGGCTTCCTTCAACCAAGGCTGAATAAACCTATCTTTGCATTTGTTTTAATTCTATGTAGTATCTTATATGGTTATTATTTTCTTATTTCACTTGTTGTGCTGTATTGGAGAAAAATGTAATGTGTATTTATATTATGTACATTTTTTAGTTATCTTAAGTAAGCACCAGCCAAATGTATTCTCCCCTCCAGCTCTCTCCCCCATTTACAGAGTTGCCATTAGACATGTGCCTAAGGGCACCACTTGCTATTGGGGGGAATGCACGTCTGGTGATATGGCTTATGAGATATGGACTTGCACCCACCAAGGGGTCCAGGATGCTGCCTAAGATCCTCGATGAAGCCCGGAGTTAGGAATCCGGCTCTGCAATCTGTCACAGATCCCCTGTTAGCTGTATGTACTAAATGTGTTCCTGTCCCCCCTTCACTCTCGTACTCTCCTCCTCATCTCCTCTTTCTATTTCTCTCCTTGTGCCTTCTATCATATCTGTCCCCTGCTATCTATCTATCTATCTATCTATCTATCTATCTATCTATCTATCTATCTATCTATTGGATTCATGTTCTGTATACTTGTTATGTTAAATGTTATTGGACCAGATCCAGGTGGAGCTCACAAGGAGACCTGAGCAGGTATCCCCCCAAACCCAGGCTCAATTATTTAGTTTAAATATACCACCACGCCCATCTAACATAGGCCCAGCTGACCACCTTAGTGTATGAAATGGACTTTCCACCAGACTCCTGCACAAGTGTGCACGAAAGTAATCGTAAGTAATCCTGTATCCAGTCCATTGTATTTGAGAGCTGCTATGTCTCACCAGGGTTGATCCAGATTAAATAAAGTTCTTCCGTAGGTACATTTGGTGCGTAATTTGCGATTCTCTATGATTTCACTCACACAAACTTAAGCCACTTCCATGTCCACAACCCTACCATAAGCCCTGTGCACGCATCCTGATGTAGAAGGGCGTATGGAAGATCTGCAGACCAACTCACACCAGGCCGAAATCTGGAGTAAAGATACATTCCATGCGCGGAAATGTGATTGGACAGAAAAAAAATTGCTTACGAACAACATCGCCCCTTGGCATGTGCTGTATGAACACATGAATGACTCTATGGGAACACCAAAGGAATGGTACACTCACACTGAGTGTGGGCAAGACAAGGCTAGTTAGTACTTTGCTTTGTTAATGACTCCAAGTGCAAAAGGTCCTCCAACGAAAGTCATTATGAGCAGTCGCCATACTACAGCTATGGCACTAATATAGAATAGTCATCCGCTCTGCATTCCAAAGCGAGGTCAGGGGGCAGAGTGACATACCCCGACCCTGATGAACATAAGGCCATGCCAAGTTCACAATCATGTGGGTGGTCTCCATAAAAAGCTAGATGGGGTCTGTCAGCACAATATTGTGTCCCACAGCGAGGACGCTTCTCCGGTGTCTTGATCTTAGATGTCTGCAGAAATCTTTAATCCACGAATGAAAGCTGTTGTTATTGTAGATGGACGATGCATATTCTAAAGAGCAGAGTCTTCTGCACAGGGTGGAATATCCTTGGTTGCCAGGAAACAGAGACAGCTGATAGCAAACAACGTCTTCCATTCCTCAAGCATAACGATATGTTGTTTTATAGGGCTGGAGGCACTGGAGAGACGCTCGGCATATGTGATACGGAGCATAGGAAGGATATCACTTATATGACCATGGTGAAATCCTGGAAAAGTAAGCGCAATGCTTATAAACAGAGCCAAACGTGTGGCATTTAATGTGCTTTTGTTTCGTATAACTTAATGTTAAAACACAACTGGAGGAATGGGTTATAAAGATGGCAATGTACTGGGCAGAGCAGCACCCTTGTGTATCATGCAGAGATTCTCACCCTGTGCCCAGGAGTCCTGGGAGATATATCATTACCTGATAACCCTTACCAATCTCTGATCCATCCCTTCCCTGCAACCTGACCCTTACCCTTCTTTGGTCCATCCCTTCCCTGCAGCCTGACCCTTACCCTTCTCTGGTCCATCCCTTCCCTGCAGNCTGACCCTTACCCTTCTCTGGTCCATCCCTTCCCTGCAGCCTGACCCTTACCCTTCTCTGGTCCATCCCTTACTTGAAACCTGACCCTTACCCTTCTCTGGTCCATCCCTTCCCTGCAACCTGACCATTACCCTTCTCTGGTCCATCCCTTCCCTGCAACCTGACCATTACCCTTCTCTGGTCCATCCCTTCCCTGCAGCCTGACCCTTCTCTGGTCCATCCCTTACCTGCAACCTGACCCTTACCCATCTCTGGTCCATCCCTTCTATGCAACCTGACCCTTACTCTTCTCTCATCTATCCCCTCCCTACAGCCTGGCTCTTACCCATCTCTGATCCATCCCTTCCTGCAGCCTGACCCTTACCCATCTGTAATCCATCCCCTCCCTGCAGCCTGACCCTTATTCTTCTCTGATCCATCCCCTCCCTGCAGTCTAACCCTTACCCTTCTCTGATCCCTAGCCTCCCTGCAGCCTAACCCTAACATTCCCCTTCTATGCTCCAGCCTAACCCTAACATTCAGGGAATGTTTCTCCTCCCCACAGCCTAACCCAAATATTACCCTCACTTTCCTTTCATGTAACGCGGTCCCCCCTCACAGACATGTTCTTGTTGGACAGTATGGATGTGTGCACATGTGCAGAATATAAGAAGAGGAAAAGAGGGGAAACCCAGCTCTCTAGATCCAATCCAACAGCAGCATAAATAAGATAATTAAATGAGCAAGAAATAAAAAGATGGGAATACTGAATGGATACTGAATGATACCGACTTACACCACGTGTCATTGCTGTCCTGTCATTACTATCCGTTATTCATGATCATGTTTCCAAAGCATAACACCCAGGTAAGAGTGGCTATAAATGTATATACAACTGGATGTACATTCAGGCAATCTGCTGGTAAAGGCGATGGAAGTCAGTTTTACTCCAAAAGACTCTATTAATGATGCTAATGGTCTGTTGCCTGAGGGAGTACAAGTTAGTCATTGACCTCTGCCTCATATTTTCATTGATCAATACAATAATATGCCTTTGATCATCCATGGACACAATCAAATCTTTTCAGTGGACTTTGCAGAGATCAGTTCTTTATGATGTGTATGAACCTAAAGTTCCTGAATTCACTTGTAAGAAAATGATTCATTTAAGCGCTTTATCCGCTGGAGAAAAGTTACTTTACGTTTTCTTAACACTGTAAAGATTTTTATATTAAAGTGTTGTTTTGGTGGAACAATAATGATTTCGATTTTTTTGTATTAATACACTATGCATTGAAAGAATCATTTCAGTCTATTCCAAGGTCTCACAGACAATTTAAGTTGTTTCTTTTATATTGTACTGAGTTTTTTTCTCTGTGTTTTGTGTACGCAGATAGTTTACAGTTCTATCTATGTAGGAAGGGCAGAGGTAGGACATGACAGAAGGAGGCAACATTGATGGAGTATAGTTTCTAAAGACCTAATTGCTTTTGTGTAACTTTCGTTTTGTAACTTTTGTGTAAAGCAATTTTCGATACCAGTTGCTGGATTTAGTGGCTGGTAATTTTGGTTTGAAACGCTACCGAACAAGAAACATTGTAATGAGATCTCTGTGCTAGCAGCCGCCTGTCATATAAAACACTAGGGAGGGCCACTCTAACTCCGCAACAATCACAGAAATCAAATATATATGTATATAAAAATATATACAAATATGTATACCGAGGTGGGCGCCAATCTAAAATTTTCCTATCATCACAATTTCAGGATACAGTTTTTGCAGTTTATATAGTCCATGAATGTAATTACAGTCTCTCCTATATGTCCAAATGAGCAAATTGGAAAGCTTGTATCCTCCGTATTCCCCAAAAACACAGAGAAGAAAACACATATGGTGAAGTATGTTTGGGTAAGTGATTTTGGTCTTCAAGACCTACTCACAGTGCATCTCTCTTGAAATAATGCTTTTCAAATATTCGAGGGTAAGGACCTTCGCCTCTATGGTAGCCGCCAAACCTGGATGAATGCTCCTCTATGACAGATCACGATCTCCATCGACTGACGAATCGTCTCAGTATGCGCCCACTGATGACATTTTTTTATAATTGGTCACACTGACGTTTAATAAACTTGCGTATCTGCTTGTCAGTGTGGTCTTTTTCTTATACCCTTGAGGGTATTCTCTGGGTTAACTTTGTGGTTCCGAACGTTGTCTATCTGTACAACAGCAGACAGTACAACAGTAAATTCACCCCCTCCAGGCGTATTCTTACATGAAATCCACTTGAGGTTATGGCATATCAGTAATCCAATTTCAAATGTGCGTATGTATGTCTCCATCATAACTCTGGAATACCTGAAACAATTCATACCAAACTTCACACATGGCTTACAATCTGAGAAAAAGTGCTGTGGGGGTAAAACACTCATAGCACCCCTAGGGGTTAGGAAAGGGGTGACCGGTAAAAATAATCAAACAAATTTTAGTGTCAAATGCATAGTTTTTAGGGTCCCTGAGATAGATAATTTAAGCTGCAGAGAAGACTTTGGATGCACACCACAAACACCAATAAACAAAATAAAAACAAATGTAAAGCTGTCATTATTTCTATTTTTATTTATAACGTTAACATTTTTATGTAATGCTCCTTTAAGTAAATATATATATATATATATATATATATATATATATATATATATATATATATATATAAATAATATGTCCTGATTTATTGCCACCACTCACTGGAGCAATGATCAGGGGAGGCAGGGTCTATAGAGATTGATAGGAGGCTCCTGTATACTTTGTGGTGACTGGCTTACCGGTTGTCAGTGAAGGCAGAGACTTCAGAGGACTCGATGCAGCTGCTTCCTTCCTGCTCAGCTGTGATCAGGTATAAGATCCCGGACACAGCAGCAGGTAAGTGTAGTACGGTAATAGGGTAAATGTGTGTGTGTGTGGGATATGGGTACAGGGTCCAATAATTGGACCGTGCGCACACACTGCACTATATCAGGGATGATATCAATCTGGAATTCCGAAAGATCGGATTACTGTCCCAGAGTCTTTCTGGGGAGAAAGGTTCAGAGAGGTACATATGATTATATGAAACACCTTCATGAAAACATTTCTACTGCAAAGTAATTCTTTCCTGTAATCATTCCCGCTTTATAAACTACACTTGAAATACATTTTAAAATTATACATTATGTACAAATCGGAACCCATCACTTTCAACAGAAGCCACTCTGAAGATTGTGTAGAGTTCCTCTATTTGGGATAAAGTGGTAAAGGAAACCAATGTGATAAAATGTGACCACCCTATCGTCATATTAACCGTACTTCAAGCTATGGCCCTGTGTATCAGACCCCTGTCATGGGCTCTAGGAAGAGCTGAATGATAAGGAACCCTGACACATCCACAGCCAGTGTCCAAACGTCAGAGTACTAATTGCATTAGTAACAATCTGCACATTCATCTAAATTATGCAGAAAGTCATTTCATCCTCATTACTTTTCAAATCATATAACTGCAGGGATAAATTACTTATGAAGGCATATTAAGTTTCTTCCTTAAAGTACAGGCCGTACACTGGAACATGGGCAAGCATTTCAGTGGTATCTATTGATAAACTTCTTCCGCTGGTATTTCATCAGAATTACGGGGACACAACAGTTTCATATCTGATCATATCATTTCCTCTTTAGAAATGTCTGGATTTATCACCTCCTTGGTACAAAACAATGAAACATCATTGAAATAATAACACATTTTTGGATCATTTGGTGACAGTTTGGTTAAATTCCTTATTACTTGGAGGGTATGGTGTTGTCTGGTATATGACAAGCTCCTAATAAGCATTTTTAAAAACCCTCTGAATTGTATGGACCAAATCCAGAGTTGAAAGTAAGAAATGAAAGTTACACCTGGGTAACACCATGATGATTTGCAGGGGTGTATATTTTATCTGCTGGAAACAGAATGAGTGGAGAGATGATGTTTCTAGCACAAGTGTAATAACAGTGTAACAGTAACACTGGTCAGTATCTGTGTGCAACATGTAACAATAAAGTATTCTCCCTGCATGCA